>BJCO01428978.1:0-12480 GCA_018326465.1 Flaveria floridana | reverse complement strand
TAAATTGGTGTTAATATTTTATTGCATGATCATATCATCAATTAAATATTATTTGGTGTTTGCTAAGCTTGTTATTGGGTATAACCCGACTTGGATCATAACGTACTAACCACATCAATATTCGAAGTGTCTTGGGCACATAGAATCCTACATTTGGTTGGTTCTTTGTTTTCTTGGAAACACACATTAGAACAAGTCTTGCACTCTTCATTCACTTCTCTCCTCACATGCAAAAGAACACAAAATAAACTCTCTCATTCACTTCAAAAGTTCACGGCAGCAGCATAAATAAAAGAGGGTTTTTGGAAGTAGTTCTTGGTGTTTAATCTACCTAACAAGAAGTGTTTGCCATAAAGCTTTGGGTATACAAGCTTGAGAGGACCTCTTTTTGGTGCCTTGGTCGATTTCTTGGTCAAAATCATCCTCCTTATTTGCCATATTTGCTGCTGAAAGGTAGTCTATGGCAGCCCTCTTTGTGGCTGTCCATAGTGTGTTGTTTGCATTATGATAGCTAGTATCGTTCACATATTAAAGATCCTTTTGTTCTTGGGTTTGTTTAAAACTTATAACATCAAAATAAAACCTGAAATTTTAGATTATAAACAATGTTATAATGGTAAACTTCCGCTGCGTTTTACAAAATTTTAAATGGTTAAACTATGTTTTATGTTCTATCAAACCCAACACCTTTTTCATTTGATAGGCACTAAGAATGGCATATAATTCCTTAAGAGTCATTGTCTTTAGATTTTCACTTCTTCTTATGAACACAATGTAAGTTGTCTATGTCTTAGGTAGGGACCTCAAGAACTTTTTGAGAATGTCATTATTCTCCATCTTTACTCAAGCTTAATTGAGAGAGTCTAGCAGTTCAACATATCTAAGATATGTAGCAGTCATGGTTTCTCCCTTATGAAACCAAAGTTTTCAAAATTCTACTTCAAGACATCCCTTTTATTCTCATTCATATCAAATCTGGCCTTCATGGCTTCCCATAACTTATAAGCAGTTGTGAATTTTTTAAAGCCATGGATGATGCTGCTGGGTATGCTTATTCTGACTAGCCACAAATCCATCGAATCCATATCCATTTTGAAAGGATAGAGGGGTATGAAGGAATGTTAGGTTTGTTAGTGTGATAAAAAAAACAAGTGATTGTTTGTAAGGTCACTTCAACCAAATTAAGGGCCAAAGCTCTGATACCACTTGTTTGATCGGAGTTAATGACTTAACAAGACTTTTCTATTGATTAGTACTTTAAAAAATGTAGAATCTAAGTAACTGCTTACTAACAAACACAAATACTTTAAGCAAAGATGTGTGCATGAGATGTTCTTTCAAAGTATTCACTTGATTAATCAGTACTGAGTACAAAGAGATACATTTAGCAGATAAAATTAATAGCTTAACAAGCTTATCTCTCAACTATACACGTATAAGGTTTTATACTACGAAATCTAAACAATTAGAATAACGTATTCTGTGTTCAGAATGCAAGACATGCAATCAATAGCATAGGGTTATGCAGCTTCAGTACTATGTTATCTCCAAAAGATAGAACACAACAGCCGTTAGAGTACTTCGGTACAGATAGTCTTGTCTAATGTTATGATTGATTAGCAAAGCATCCATTAAAGTGTTAATATGAACTTAATCAACACTGCATCACTTTCAGTGCTGATCAGCATTGGTTCAATACTTGGCATGTGCTGATCGACACTGAATTAGCACATGGCATCATTCGGTAGTTTAGAGCCATGTGCTGAATCCTTGAGTTTTTGGTAGCTTCATCCTTTCATAGATTAATAATCTTGAAGTTGATTCACTTTTTTGTAAAATCAAATGGTGCCTTTCCATGACAATACCTTTAACTAACTTTATCTATAACAATAAACTCTATCGACATTCATCGCTTTGTGTTTGTATGAGTTTTGTTTGTATTTACTTGCTTTCATATGAGCTTTGACATTTTCTAGCATTTCAATTGTTACCTAGATAACTTTAAGCCTCCTTGTTTCTTTTGTTTATTGTCACCCCAACATATGAGTGCTCTACATATTCTCCCATACAACATCTCATACGGAGGCAAACTAATACTAGCATGATAACTACTTATATAGGAAAATTCTACTAACGGTAGATGACTATATCAGGTTCCAACACAATTAGAGATAAATGCCCAAAGCATGTTTCCAAGGTTTGAAATTCTGTGAACTCTTGTCGATGGGTGGAATGATGTACTAATATGTAACCTCATTTTGATTTTATCATGGGGCTTACTTTGAAACATGGATGTATATTGCATGTCTCTATCAAAAATAATTAACACCGGTACACCATGTCATGCTACTATCTTTTTGATAAACAATTCAGCTAACCACTCCGAGGTATACATTTCTTTGATTGGCAAGAAGTGAGTAGTATTTATAAATCGATCCATTATTACCTAAATTATGTCATAAACTTTAGATGTGCCTGAAACTTTTTTTATGTAATTTAATTTGATAGGCTCCGATTCCATTCAACTTCCAAAAGTTGGATCTTTCCATTGGGTTTTTGATGTTCGACTTTGACTTAAAAACATGTCAGATATTTACCAACTTACTAGGTCATACCATACCTCATTCCTAGCCACTAATAACCTTTCTTCAAGTCTTGATGCACCTTTATGATACCGAAATGGATAGAATATCATGTTTTTGAGCTTCTTCTAGCATATTTACTTTGAGTTCTCCATAATGAGGGATCCACATCCGTCCAAATCTAGTTTGACACCATGGGTGTTTTTTTATATTCATGTCTTGTTAGTCATTCTTTCTGTATTCTACCTAGTCAACATTTAGGGCTTTAGTTTGAGCATTATAGAGTTGCTTTATAAAGTTTGGGGTTATAATCAAGTGATAAGATCTCACACAAATAGGTTTATGTCTTGTTTATCACTGATGAACATGGATCCATTCTTGTAATCATGTTTATCATGAGATATTAGGAAAATTATATTAACTTTACGTGTGTGTGTATGTGAATCTTGTCGAGTGGAGCATATTCTAGCGTTTTTTTATTGAAGCAACTATGAGTACGAGATCCCCTTATTTTACAAGTTTTCTAACTGATTTTGGGGTGGCGGAATATCATTTGGTTACATGTTAATAGATCTATAACTTTTCACGTTATTGATGTTTTGGCTTATGTTTATGATGCTTTTGGTGCATGCATGTCATAGTATACGTTTTAAACCCTAAATGTGAGCATGATTGATGTAATGAGCATAATGATTTTACTGGAATAAGATCAATGAAATGAAATGATCAGTGAACATAAGGTTTGTAACCTTTGTAAGTATGTGTGTACTTCCTTAAGTGGTAATAATACTACTGTAAGTGGTGATGGACTACTAAATTTATTCTCATCGCCCAGAAGTTTTGTTCTTTGGCAACAACTAACTATCCAAAAAAGCTTCATAGACATAAAGGACTCCATAAGTGGCCCTAATACCTTCACCAATTCCTTTAAAGCTTCAATATCCCCTATACTTAAAAAGTTTCACTAAATCTCCTTTGTAAATTTCCTAACTATCCCATAACCAATTCCTTCCCTATAACATGTTGTGCTTGACAAGAATGTGAACATGTGACTCGTTGAAACTGATGATGCCCTATAAATGGTTGCACCTTTGTAACTAGCTATCTTAGCCAGCAGATGAACTTGCCCTCTTTCGCAAATGGTCTCCTCGTAGTTGTCTTTCCCCTAGCTAATTTTCCTACTCTTTTACCAAAGAAATACCTCCATAAATACCTATTCCTTCAAAACTAGCCTAATGCATTCGTAAGCACTATGACCTACATAATCCTCAACACTTTGCCAAGTTCTTACAATAAAAAGTATAGTTCTCACATCTAAAGATATGTTCCTATATATCATTCCATTTAAAGTTTGTTTTGATATGATATGTCGATCTATGATTAGTGTGTTGGACATTAGATGTTTGATCATCAATAATTAAAAGTTACTATCAAGGTGTGATACAAATAGTTACACCTTGGGCAACAACAAGTAATAATGTGTAACAATTTCACGTTATGAATCACAAATTATAATTTAATTAGTGGTGATTACTTATTTAAAGAAATAAATAATTAAATAGGGATTAAACAATTATTAATTAATTAAAATTTTTATAATGGTTTAATTGATTTTCCTAAGTGAAGGTTAATTGTAAAACCACAAGGGTTTAAATTTTACTAAACGTTAATAACATATTAATTACTAAATGTCAATAATTAGAAGGGCGTAAACGGAACTAGAGGGGTTGAAAGCGTAATTAGTGTACAAATAAAATAGGGGATTAGGGAAACCATAATCCCTATCCACCTAAGCCATCGCAAGTTGAGATACGGTACCCAACAGGAGTATTGCAGCTACTTTTACATGTGTTTGAATGTTAATTATCCATCTTGCATTTTATTTATCCAAAATTTTGATTTGATAGAAAGATCATGACTTTGTATTAATAGTTTCTATTATAGAAACTTTTATAGTTAAATTTTGAAATTTTTAATCAAAGAGTTTAGCTTTTGTGTTTAAGAATGATTGTGATTGAAATCGAGCACTAGTGACCCTTGGTTTAATGGTTTTTGATTGTTTATTTGGTTTTAATATTTGTATTATTATTTTAGGTGTTTTGGATGTCACACCCAACTGATGGCGGAAACATCGGGGCGCTAGAAGTGATAGTTTCTTCAAAGACATTATAGCACTAAAGTGATAATAAGTTAAAATAGCATTTCATTTCCATTCATCAACATAAGATTACAATGTTTCAAAAAAACATACAACAACTTTAAGAAAAATACAAGTCGAAAACAAACTAAGTCCACCTAATTGAGTTTTTTGATAAAGCTTCAAGCATTTCCTATAACATGTATAAAATATTGATCAACATATGAATATGTCGGTAAACATACAAGTTTTAATACATAGCATAATAGTGAATAAATCTGAATTTAACATGAGTAAATTATACTAAAGTTTGTACATTGCTAGCATTCAAAGCCAATAATCAAACCAAATTGTCCACTAGTGTAATCTTAGTATAAAAGTGAGAAAGGCCGTAAAGATTGATAACTTAACATACACCAACCATAATAGCATGGATGTGTTAGTCCTATAGCACTACATGTTAAGGGCGGTTTGATTGCTTGCAAGGTAGTATATTCTAGCATGTATTAACAAATAGTATAGTAAGTAAGCATGGTTATATGATAAGTTTTAGAATAAGTTTGATTGAATGTATCCTAAATAGTGTTAAAACAAAATACGTGAAGTATTAGTAACGGTTTGGCAGTTAGAATACATAAGGATAGATGAATGAGTTAACGAATTGAGTCATTAGAGTCACCTTAAAAGGTAAACAAAAGTGTGTAAGTTTAGGATTCAGAGTTGACATTTAGCAAGTGGAAAGTATACGAAAATAACAAATATGAGAGTACATGAAAGTATATACTACTTAGACACTTATTTGGACACCATGTATTATGTGTGTTCTTCATGAGTATTAGTCACTAATTGGAAGTCCAAAAAGGAATCATAAGATTAATATAATCTCTACCTTAACATATAACATTCACCCATGATTTGATTGATGTTACGGTTTGATTTTGACTAAGTATTATGTAGATATAAATATAAGTCATGAATTAGAGGTAGGGTAATCCACAAACCTTAAGTTTTATATTCATATAAGTCATATATTAGAGGTAGGATATCCATAAACTTTATGATTATCACTAATATATAAAATCTCCACATAAGGGTGAGTCGGATGGTCATGAGTACATGAATGAAAGTACTAATGTAAAGTAACTAATTTGACTTGTTCAAGTAGGATATGGTGGAAAGACTAGTTGTAGAACCAAGGTTCAAAATCACCATTTCATACCATGACACAAGTCTTTCAACATTGATTGGAGGTCTGGTTTGGTTTCATCCACTTCTTGATTTGTAGTTCATTTAGTGTTTTGTAAAGATAAATAATGAATATGTAAAAGCCTCAAAATTTCTCGAGTATAACTTTAACACAAGCCTTCTAACATTAAAGTTGTTAGTGACTTGGTTTAGTATTTAAATGGCTAAAAAATCAACACAAGAAAACATGAATAAAAGAATCAAGTAGCACATTTCCAACTTGGACCTCAAAAAATAAAGGTTTACCATACTTGTTCATATTGATAACTAAGTAATTGTTTCCTAGAGGTTGTTCCAAGTGGTAAAGAAAATAAAAGAAGAAAGTAAGAAAAGAAAAATAAAAAAAATTAAAAACTCACTAGTTTTTTTTGAAGATTTCATGAAAAAAGATGAAGTTCTTGGATGGATTGAGAGAGTTTAAGAAAGAGTTTAGAGTCGTGAAAGTGATTAGGGAAGATTTGGGTTAGTATTTATAGATAGAAATTATGATTGGTCATTAAGAAAGTAGTTGAGGAGATGAGTGTTTAGTTTTAACCTCTCAACTTATGTTATTTATTAATTTGCACCATAAACTCATAATTAAGCATGTTTTTGGATACTTTAACATATGAACCATAAAAAAACTTATAAATATTTTTTTGAAAAATACATGTCTTGATAAGTTGCTTGGTTTTGTGTTAAAATACGTATTCGCAATTGTGTAAACATCGCACAAGCATATAATCAACAAAAATGACAAAAAGTATTGCCACTATGATCAAGTCTTAATACTACATGGACTGAATAAAGAGTAAGATTATATTTGTAAAATATAGAACCTTACATTGGAACCCTAGTGTATCGATAGGTTTAACTTTATTATATATAAAGTTGTTTATTTATAAATATTGTAACCGAAGAACAGAGATTAGAAAAGCATAGATGAGGACACGTGGTGTAACATCCAGCCTATCATACTATCAATGTTGTACGTTTCGCCCACGAGAAGATTATAGATTTGCTTTTGATTGCTCTAGTGAAAACTTTCAAGGGGATCACCTATCCCTAGGTTGCTATCACCCAAACACATTTAAAAGTAGAGTTCTCCTCTCATATACAACCAATATGCCTAAACGTGTTGATGATATTAGAGGTAAGATAATTGTTATGAATTTATTATCTCTCATATCCATGACGAATGTAAGATTTGCGTAGGGTATTATAATTTTTGTTTTACTTATAAAATCTAAAACAAATAAAAGATGAAGTTGTTTATTTGGTATATTTAGTTTTTAGTAAATTAGTAAATTAGAATTATTATAATAAACCTGCTTGGAACCTCAGCCGGTCCAACACTGATGCGGGTCCAAGTGTTGAACACCGGGACTTAATGTTTTTGGAGGCCCAAGACCGCGCTGCACGAAAATAGACCTGACCTGGGCTATGAGCCTTCGTTTCTGACATGCTACCAGTCAAAACGACCGTGGAAATGAGGGCTACGTTATGACCTCTAAATGAGTTTTTTGGCCATTTTTATGTTTTTTCTAGTTTTTCGGGTTTGTTTTGGGCTTTTGTTTGGCACATGGTTGTTTCTTTTAGGTCTGTTTGAATTTTGGTTGCTTATTAAAGTTATGTTGATGTAATGTGGAAGGACACTTGATTAATTCTGAAAATTAAAGTTTTTCTTTTCAAATTCATGACTCTTGGGGTCGAATTTGGGGGTTTGGGTTCATATCAACATGGGTATTCACAGAATCAACGTGTTTGAACTTCGATTTCATTCCGTGCGCTACATCAAAAACCAACCCAGTTTGGTTCTTAGGTTTTTCCTTATCTTCGAAACAATTTCGACTCGAACATGTTTCTCCCCCAAACCAAGCCTGACTCCATTAACCCTCACCTGAACCGGTTAGGGTTCTGCACAACACAACGCTTAGTAAGTGGAACGATAAATCGTCAAATTTTCCAATAATTCCAATACATACTAGGACATGTATATATGTTTAGGTCTTCATGGCCCTTGAATTTTGTTCGTGTTTGATTCACAATAAACTAAAGTAAGGTGAACCTTTGCTATAGTTGGTGTATATGCTTAGTTCACATTTTTGCTTAGTATACATGATTCTGAAAGTACTAGGTCTGAACAAGTCTTTTTGTGATGGCTATAGGATTGTAAACGAACCAAACGTTTAGTGAACAGTTCATGAACAGATCGGCAAAATGTATATTTACATTCATTCATTTAATAAATATACGAACAAGAATAATAAATTTTGTTCGTTCAGTTAAAAGAATGTATATGAAAAAAGGTAGTGTTCGGTCATTTGTGTTCATGAATTTTTGATACAATGTTTGTTTATTTGTGTTCGTGAACATCTGTAAAGTGTTCATTTATTTTCCTTTACATTTGTTCGTGTCCGTTCATATATGTTTGCTCATGTTTGTTCATTAAATATTTATATATTTTGTAACTTCTAATTTTAAATAATCTACCTAATCTTTATATATTTTATAATTTTTATTTTTTTAATCAGCCTAACATCTATATTTCATAATTATTTATGTTAGTGAACATTGAATAATATATTGTTGATAATCATGCATATGATCAACATGTGAAGAGCTTAACTTTAAACCGTACTTATATGTTTGTTGGTGTTCTTGAATTATTCGGTTATGTGTTTGTGAGCGTTTCGGTTATATGTTCGTGAGGCATTCGTGAACAAGTTCAATTCCATAATGTATGAACACGAATAAAAGTTTTGGTTCAATTATGTGTTGATGAATCATTCTTGAACACGTTCAATTCTTAATGAACGAACATCAAAAAGGCTTCATTAGATTTGGTTCGGTTCGTTTACACATATATATAACATTCGTGGTTTGAATGTGAATTATTTGATTTATTCTTCTACTTCTAAATCCATGCTACCCAATTTCAAGTATTAATCACATACTAGTTGTGATAAATTGCTTGTGTTTAATCATTGAAGAGCGCATGGACTGTATTAAATTCATATCATTTATATCTTAGATTATTATGGTTACTAGCTGTATTAACCTGTAGCTATGCCTTGGTACTTCTAATCTATTCATTATTCTTTTCATGATTTGATAGGCATATTTTCTTCTTTGTACTCTCTTGTACCTGCTCGTGTTGTCACTGGTTCGTTACTGGCTAAGTCTTGAAAACAAGAAATTGTTAGGTTATATTATGCTTTCCTATTTTCATGAGATAACGGTGCTGTTTTGTTTCTTACAGATAGTATACTTGTTTCTTTCTTAGTTTTGTATGTCTCATATTCATCGTAAAAGTCAATTTCATTAGGCATGAGCTTTTTATTTTCATTTTGTTTTGGGCCTATAAAAGGATTTACCGCCCTCCTTTCATTCGTTCATTTTATTAACTTTGAACAATTTTCTTAAAACTTCTTTAGCATTAACCCCTATATTCTCCAAATAAAAAGTTACTTGAGTTCTACATAACAGGAGAAAAAGTTACTCGAGTTTTACACAACACAAGAAAAAGTGAACTTTTTTTACATCTATCCTCGAATCAAATGACCATTTTTCTCAACCTAAATATGATCATGAATCACACGTTAGTTATAATTTCTTTCAACCTGTACCTTCATCCACTAAAACAAGTCTAGTATAAAGACTAGGAGACCAATGGCGATCATTAGCATTGGTGACTGCACCTGTGTGACTGCATCCTGAGCGCTGTTGGCCTTCTGGTTAGCCGATTTATGGACATGGTCACAACTAAGACCATCCTTGCCTCCTTTACACATGCTAGCAAAAAGCCCTGGTGGGTATTTCCCGTACAAGTTAATATAACTAAACAAAGTTGATGCACAATTGGTCTTCTCATCGTTAACTTGTTCCCAATGAGGGCAAGCGATTTGCAAAAACGAGTTACAACATAGGTCGCGTTTGTATACAGGTCCTTTGCATTGGCTTGTGATGATCGTGTAGTTTTCGTTCTCAAAGTTCACTGGACAAGCTGTAAAATATGTTCAAAATAATTCAAAATCTCCCTGTTGTACCTTTAAAAGCCATATACATATACGAATACACATATACTACACACATACACACATTTATCAACATATAAATACATAGACATGTACCTACACATAACAAAACACATTCATATATTATACGCATAAAGATACCCATAGGCATTTATAGACATACGCATGCACATATATCTCATCCTCGTACACATAAACGCATACATATACATATATATATATATACACACACACGAACATCCAGATTAAATAAACCAAAGGTTGATCAATAGGATAAAAGTAATAAAAATTTACATATGCATATGCACACAAATACACATATATACATACATACATACATATACATATAGAAACATGTACATACACATAAAGCCGTTGTACATGGTGTGTAAGATAATGCGATAGGCGGTTTACGACTTATGTATTACAGTTAAAACCAAACATACAAGTGTATTACATAATTCTCGTATTTATAAACGTAAAATTGTTTTTAAAAATCATGCAAAGCGGTCGTTTTAAAATGAATAATATATTAAGATACAAGTAAACATAGACATTTCCATAGAAATTCACGTCTATGTCATAGGCACACCTATATATGTATACATCATACGTATATACACGTATACGAACATCAAGATTCATGTCAGGGAAATTGTGGAGTGAATAGATTTAATGAGACGAGGATTTCTCCAAAGGAATAACTTACATTGTTTTTGTTGAAGAAGGTTACGGGTGGTTCCTCGATAAGATTCAAGAGCCTTATCTATCGAGATGCAAAAATCATCAAAACCCCAGATTAATTACGAAACTCATAAGACGAACAAACAATTTTTTTTGAAACAACCAAGAAACTAGATATTAAAGAAAAATGGAATATTTTACATGAAATTGGGGAAGAAGAGCCGACGAAAGAAGGTGGCAAAAGAAATAAAAGAATGCAATGCAGGAACCTTAAAGAATCCATTAATGGTTTTCCTCTTGCATCCATCTATTATTTTGCTTTTCTGGATTAGTTTTCATAAATAATTTAATCTTTTAGTTCTTTTTTGGCAAGAGAATAATTGAATGTTATGCAAGATGCAATTTACCCCCTCCTTCTATTTGTTTTCTTGCATTCTACACCTTCGTGTCATAAAGGCTCTCCAAGTAACTCGCGATTCGGAGCTTGCTCGGAAAGAACTTAAAAAAAACTCGCTCGAAGCGGCTCAGTTTCAAACTGAACCGAGCCAAGTTGGCTCGGTATGAAAATGAGCTGAACTCGGCTCGGTTTGAACGAGCTACGCCAGCTCAATTTGGCTTACTTTTTAACTAGGCTTATTATCACTAGGATTATTTTAATTGTACTATATATTATATTTATGTATAAAACATATATAATGACATTTGCTCGTTTGCTAAGAGTAGCATAATATTATGTGTAGCAAATAGCATGATATTATGTGTTTAAAGATACAACTTCTCTTTTGAGAACATAAGATGAGTTATATAATATTCTATAGATATAGATTTTGAAGCTATCTAATAATATCAAAATATTAAACTATAATGTTTGTATTGAACTGTTTCATGTGTTGTTTATGTATATTTGTATATTAGAACGAAGCATTCAAGCATATTTTCAAACTCTATGCCAAAATAAAACTAATAATTCTTATGTAGTGTTACAGATTTGATTCATTTGGTTCGAATATTGATGAGTTATTTTGATTTTGTGTAAGGCGCCGTTCCCGGGCAACTCACAGTTGGTCATTCATCGCACTTCAACATATAGTTTACATATACTAAGTAAAATAACGCAGCGGAATTGATAAGAAGTACATTCTCATTTCATCATAAAAGCTTTTACAATGCATTACATTATTGATTCGCATACAAAATACAAGCTTTCTTTACGTTGCCTAACTTTACTATGATTGTTGCGGAAGCATATGAAACCGAGGATTTCTTAAGAAATCCCGTTTATTTGAATCTTCAACAATCATAGGGTCATATACAGTGACCTCTATTACAAATACATTAAAACTAATTTAAAGAAGATTCATTAAGTAATCCCGTTTATCGGGATCCTCAAGGAATCTTGCACTTGCATACAACATAATGTGTTGCATGCATTATGAGCCCGCAACACATTTTGTGGCAGCATTATCAAAAGAAGAATGCCATCCCAAAAGAACCGAGTAGTCGCCTCGTGCCATCCCCAACAACACTATCTGCCAACTGGAAACACATAAAAAGTCAGCGTTGCTGAGTGAGTTCTAGTTTTATAATAAACATACTTTGTTTTCTTTATAAACCATTCTTTTCTTTCATGTGATCATGCATCATACGTATACATAGATAATGTCTTCTATTATCCCTTTCATTCATTCATTCGTTCTTTATACATCATTATCATTCAGTTCTTATCTGGATCCTGTCAGGCTTTATCCACTTCATAGCACTCAGCTATGATTACTGTGGTCGAATGACAAGGATTCCGTTTCATCTTTGCTTGCAC
>BJCO01428960.1:0-19117 GCA_018326465.1 Flaveria floridana | reverse complement strand
TTCATTGCGAAATCTTGTTAAAAGCTTCCAACAAACAGAGAAGCAATCCAACAAAATGATCATTCTAGATACTGACAATCCTCAGTATTTAGATATCACTAAAAGAACAAAAACCTTGAAGCCACAGGAAATAAGTCAAATGGCACAGAAGACAAGTGCACATGAAAGAAGACAGGAGCCAATTAAGATGTCTCCAAGATCATAACAACAAGTGTACAAAGCTTCGTCTGAACAAAGACATATCTTTGATAGTGCAAGATCAACAGGAGATTTGGTTAGAAATGTATTGCAGGACAATCTGTAACAGAGTTGTTAAATGCTATGATTGCACCTGACTTTACTAACCAAGTTAAAATAATAGCATGGAAATACGATGACATTTTTGATGCTTTCTTGATAAAACGAGTAAATGTTGTGTGTGATGTTTATCACTTTTACTCCAGCATTATTAAACTTCCTGTTCAAGACTTGAATGAACTAAATAAACTTCCCTTGATTAACCCATCTGGAGCAAAAAGAGGAGAAATGTTTGTAGAGCTTCTAAGTTGAGGGCTAGCTAGAACAAGTAATTTCCTTCAGACTCGCTGTGATTAAGAAGACAAGGAATACTTTTCTATGCTAAAGAAGAACAAGAAGATTAGGGAGTTACAATCAGAAGAAGAGCACTTTATGATTGAATTCTGTGATAAGTATTTTGAAAAAGTGACTACTCCAGGACTGAAGGTGATTAATGGAAATCAAAAGGCCAAACCAATTCTTAGATGGTTCTATAATAAAGAAACTTTTGAGCTTAAATTGGTCCGAAATCTTGAACATTGGGACGAGGACATGATATATTTGTTTGGTGCTTTTGAGCTGAAACTATTCCATTCGAGCTATATCTCATTTTTGTCAGTTCAAAAATTTGAGAAACTATCACCAGAGATTGCTAAGTAAGACAAGAAATATTTTCTCTCTATTATCAATGTCATGAATGCGGCTATGGAGAGAATATCTTTGAGAAAAGCTCTTGCATATGCAAATATTGTAAAGAAAGATATAAAGGACATAGAGTTTATGCGTATCTCAAGGAACGGAGTATTGGAAGTATATTCAAAGGGAAGTTCAAATCCTATTGAATTATATGCCAATATTGATATCATTGGACTTTCCAAAGAAACTCTAGAGCTCATGAGTCAAATGGAGATAAAAACAAATGAAGCTCGTCCTGAACAAGGCATTTTGGTAGGAAAATTCAAATCAGCCATTGCCAATGCTTTAAAAGATCAAGAAAAATTCAAGACAAAGCCCATGAGCAAAGTAAAAGAAGAACCTGAAGATTATTTTGCAGATTAAAGATGAATGAGAGAGACAAGAGAAGAGAGAAGGATAAAGAGTTAAAGAATGAAGCTGATCAAGGATGAAGATCTGAAGACCGAAGATAAGAAGAATTAAGAAGACAAAGACTGAGAACAGAAGATTTTGAAGACCGAAGACAATGTAAATCTTAGGGGGAGTATTGTTAATGCTTCTTTAAAGATTAACATTTTGTCTTTATGTGTCTTTCTGCCTTTTGTAATAGTATAGGGACTATTATTGTAATTAGTTAGTTCCTTTCTTTTTCTGTTTATTGATAGTATATATAGCTTAGACTAGTGTAGGTTTAAAAAGAATATCTGCATACACTCTTTGTAATTGTATTTGCTTTATATCAATAAACTCATTGAATTTTGTTGATATTGTTCTTTGATTTGATTACTTTGATTGTGTTTTTCATTGAATTATTAACTAATATCATCACAGATCTATACATTTGATTCTATCAAGTTTACAATGCCCTGCAAGCTCAAAACGAGCTAGTGCTAACATCCACCAAAAGGATTGAGGAGTTGGAGAAAAAGAACAAGAAGATGATGTTGAGGCTGAAGGGAACAAAGGGTGAGCCTCTAAAGATTAAGGGAGATAGTGATGATGATGATGATTGAAGTGATGATGAATCAGAAGAAGACAGTGATGAGGAGGAAGCCGGAGAGAGTGGAAAGGAGAAAAAGAAGGATGATGATGAGGAGGATGAGCCAGAAGGTGATGCTTACACATCAGCCTCAAATCAATCAGCAAGAGAGAGGTGCACGAAAACGAATCAAGATGAAGGAACCTCGTCCTCTGCTCCTAAAGCTGAAGAGTCACAAGATCAGAACAAAAGTAATGATTAAAAGGGTTAATGTGTTTGAAACTTTTTGTAGTTGAATTGTGTATTACATTAATGTAATTATTGATAATTTATGTTTAATGTCTTGATTAATGATTAATGTGTGCATTGTTGATTGTTTAATCGAACAGATGAAACTCAACAGACCGATGATTATGATGTCGCTCCCCTCCAGCAAATCAAGACTCAACTCACTATGATTATTGATTTGCAAGGGATTGTGAGACGGTCTGTGAGTTACATTCTAGAAGAAGGAGAAATTATCCATGACCTGATCGACGAGCAGCTCGCCGATATGTTTCGACTGAATCCTGATGAGCTTGTTAAAGATGCTTCGGAAGTCGATGTTATGAGTGACGAGGAGTTACAAGGAGTGCATGAAATAGAAATAGAGGATGTCACGTCTGATCATTATCCTCGATAAACTGACCCTGATGGCAATGATATCCCCAACTTGGGTGGAACATTTGGCAGTGATACGTTTGACAAACTAGCTGAGAAAGAGACTGAGAAAGAAGAGACTAAAGGTAAAGCTCAAGCTACAAATGCTGATGTTGATCTAAAGAAAGCTGAATGGGCTGCATGTTTGACAGATATGAAAGCTCAACGTGAACCTCCGAAGCTAAATGCCTATACCAAATTGTACAGAGTTAAGAGACATCAGAAGGTGTCGGGCAAGATTATCAGTTTGGCTTACTTTGAGGATCTAGAGGTGTATGCAGTGAAAAAGGAGAAAGGGATTGAGTACTTTAGATATCTACATGATCTGAAGACTCTCCCTGGTTTTGAGTTAAATAGATTAGCCTGTTTAGATCTGTTATATGCCAACCCGAGGAAGATGTCGGGATGGTTTGAGATGGCGTTAAAGAAAGAATACCACACCAGATGGGTAAATTTTAGACCTCAGCAACCTAAGTGGTTTATTCATAAGACTGAAGTTGACCCTATCACTGGAAGGCCTAAGGTTGTGTTGAAGTGGAGTCCCCCACGCACGATGTCTAAGATCCCTTTACGGGAGATTCCTCAGGACTTTACTCCATACTTCAAATGGTGGTATTATGATTGGAGGACGGGGGAAGAGGTCATAGTTTTGAACATAGAAGGAAAGATAGAGACGATCAGAGTATTCGACCCAATGTGGCTTACTAACTTGTCGGAAGAAGATGTATATATCTTATAAAAGTGGCCACTGTTCTATGACATGCAAGATATTGTACAAGCTCTCCAGTTCCAAAATGTTATACGACTCTGTTTTGCTTTTGAGATACACGCGGGAGTCACTAAAGAGGAGAAGTACAAGAAATTTCAAGAACATGTGAAGAATGTTAGACAATAGGATAAACTAGGTCTAAGGGGGAGTTTATTGATACACTATGTTCCTAGTTTATATACTTCAATGTAAATGTCTTTAATCTCTTACACATATGTAATACAAGTGTTTAATGAAATATGATATGTGTTTTGATGTTTATTTATCTTTGATTATATCATATTCTTATTGTATTTAGCATTACATATGTCAATGAACATTATATATAGGTTTGAGGTTGTTGTACATAGTTCTGAGTGAATAATGATTCAGAAATATTTTCAACTTAGCCGGGTGGTTATTCATGCTAATGGACCATACTTATGGACCATACGCATTAATGAACCATACTTATGGACTAGTCGCATGACTGAAACAGGTGGCTGGATCAGTCGTATGACTGAGACATAGATTGACTCAGTTGCATGACTGAACCTTCAGTCGTGCGTATGAGTCAAACGCATGATTCAGTCACACGACTGAACCATGCTAATGGCTCAATCGTACGAATGAATACTGAAAACCTATAAATACCACATAATTCTTGGAAAAACATAACATTTCAAATACTATCATACCCTAGCCATCTAGAGAGTCCCAGTTCATCCATCCAACTTCATAGTTCGTTCCTGATCGATCCCAACTCGTTCTTAACATTTGTTTAATCGTTAGATCGATCAGGTTGTCGTTCTCACTGATTGGATCGCCAATCAAATAGAATTACATGCTATTTGATCTAGTTTCATGAAAAACCAGTTAGTACTCCGTAGGAAAACGGTCCTAACAGCTAATCGATACAGTGCTTTGGCGACGGGTTGAGCACCGAGTATCGAATCAATCTGAAATTCAATCTCGTGATCCGGTTGCACACCTGGTAAATCTTATGGGAACATGTCTAGAAAGTCACACATAATTGGTACATCAGACAATTGTGGTACCAACACGTCCACATCCTTTATGTAAGCCAGGTAGGCATTACATCCATGTTTCATGCACTTCTCTGCCACCGCCATCGAAATCACCTTAGCAACTGTAGTGATGCGATCACCATAAATCATCACCAAAATTCTAGCAGGCGCAACTAATCGAATCATCTTCTTACGACACACGTTGTTTGCCTCATAGGCTACTAACCATCCATCCCTAATACTACATCAAATCTGCCTACGGGCATCACATGTAATTTAGTAGAAAACCCATTGACTTCTAGGTCAATGTTGTAGTTATCTATTATATCAGAAATTATAGTAGACTTACCAATAACAGTATCTACATCAAAAGGTTCATCAATATTCCTACTACTAATAGACAACTTAGCACAGAAAGAAGTAGAAATGAAACTCCTACTAGCACCAGAATTAAATAATACAGAGGCACAAGTTTGGTTTACTAGAAACATACCTAACACGACATCGAGGTCCTCCCTAGCTTCCTCTGTGGTCATCGTTAAGGATCTAGCACTTGCCTTCTACCTCATTCTTTCATCCTCTTCTTCATCCCAAAGCTTTCGGCCCTTGGCTTCTTGCAATCCCTGCTCAGATGGCCTTCCTTGCCGGAGTTATAACACCATATAACTCCACACATCTTCGCCACATGACCGGGCTTTCCACACGTGAAGCATACGTTCTCCCCTAACTTACATTCACCCGTGTGCTCACTTCCACATCTACCGCACTTCTTCACTCCTGATCTTGATGACACCACCCTACGGTCATCCACCTTCATCCTCTTGTTGTTTGGAGTGAAACCGCCATGACCAAACCGCTTCCTATTCTAGTTTTGTCACCACCACTCTTCTTACTCCCCTATGCCATGACCACCACCTCCCTCTCATCATATAGTCTTCATGCTAAATTGACTACTGACCTGAACTTACCTAGCCGGGCAACAATCAGATGTCTGCGAATATCTGCCGGCAGACCCTAATGTACCTCTTGATATTCCTTGATATCGGAGTCACCTGATCCGGCACCAGCCATGCCATCTCGTTTAATTTTGTGGTATACTGTTAGGGTGTCATAGTCCCACCTCCAACTGAAGGAACTCCCTCTCAATCTTATCCAACACCCTATGAGGACAAAACTCCTCAATCACTAGCTTCTTTAGTTCTGCCTATCTTATCCTACCGATGGCCCTACTACCCTCGGCCTGGACAATGTTGCCCCACCAGCATAAGGCCGAGTCCACAAACGAGTGGGTAGCAAAATTTACCTTCTTGTCTTCTTGGCACTCGCTGATATCAGGTACATCCTCTATCTCCCTCACCCATCGGTGAGCAGCAGTAGCATTATGAAGATCAAGTATAGGTTGGACTCAGCTTAGTTAGTTTGTTTATTTTGGATTATTTGTAATAGGTTTAATGTTAGTTTATCCTTTATATGTAATTAGTAATTAGTTTTAGTTTTTGTAATAGTTTCACTGACCCAGTGAAACTACTAGCGAAATTATAGTATCGCTGGTAGTCAGTTGACTTAGCACACCCAGCGAAACTGAGTTTCGTAGCAGGGTGAATCTGGGCTTTTGGTCAGGACAGTTTCACTACCCAGCGAAACTGTTAGCGAAACTAGCATATCTATATATATGTAACTTGTAATCGGTTTGTGCAAGTTTTGCACAACCCTAATTCAGAATATACTTTTTCATTACTCATATTATTGTGTTTGTTTTGCTGGAATCATCTGTTTATCATCCTTGAGCATTGTTTGATTGTTGTTTGATTTCAAAATGGTTTTACATTAAAACACTTTCCATAGATCGTTGTTTGGATTGTATTTCAGTGGGATTTGAGTTTATATTACATCATTTGCACTGTGTTTTGATCATCAAGGGACCAACAGTATGGTATCAGAGCCTTAGTGCTCTTGATGTGGTCATTGACCCTTTGAAAGGGTTTTTGAAAGAAGTCACTGTTTCATCAATTTCAGATCATTAAAGTGTTGTTTTAGCATGAAAAAATTCTATAAAGTATGTGTTTGAGTCTAGGAAGCTATCCCGATCATCCAATCACCAATTGATAGTGAATTGGGTAATTTCAGATTGATTTTCAGTTCGAACAGGCTGTTTTATTCATCCAGTAAAACTAGTTTTGCATCCGGCAAAACTACTACAGTTTCCACCGAAACTACCATTTTTAGTGATTTACTAAATTTTTAGTAGATTCCAATGAATCTAAAAAGTTTGAACGAAAGTTGACCTCACATAGTCAAGCCTACAAGCGAAAGTTCTAGCGAATTTGTCTTAGAACGAAAGTTCTACTACTTACGGCGAAACTGTGCGTGAAACTAGAAGTTTTTACGGCATTTGCCTAGTGAAATTACTGCCCATTTGCCCAGTGAATCTACGAGCGAATTTACAGGCGAATCCACCAGCGAAATTACTGAAGTTCAACGAATTTACTCCTTACATTGAAAATGACATCAACCAACATCACCATCTCTGATTTGGAGAGTGTTGCACCAAATAGGCCACCGAGGCTTGTAAACAGAGACAATTTTGAAGATTGGAAGCGGTGCTTGAACGTCTTTTTCTTTTAAACGGACCATAATCAATGGGAATCTATAATGAAAGATCCACACAATGCAATGGTAACTGTCAGGGAACAAACCAGGGTAACCATTGACTCCTCAACCTTCTCTGAAAGGGATACTAAGTTAATCGATCATTACCAAAAAGCTTTCAGGGCCTTGACCTTATGTTTATCACAAGACATATACAACTGTTCTGCTGAGTATACAAGTGCAAAGTCTTTGTATGATGCTCTATGTGAATTCTATGATGGAAATGAAGATCTGAAGAAGGAAAAGAAAGCCCAAGCTGAGAAGGAGTTTAATTAATTTATCAGACACAAGAATGAAAGCCTTACTGATCTTACCTATCAACTTTTGTTAGTCTCAAGCACTCTAAAGAAGTATGATGATCAATTGGGTAATCATGAGTAGGTGACCAAGCTTTTAGACTCTCTCCCACCCTAATGGAGCTTACAAGTGAGAATGCTAAAGTAGGAGAGAAACATTGCTAATTACAAGCTTATGGATGTGATCAACAAAATGAAATCTTTCAACTTGGATCTGAAAAGAAGGGAATACAATCAATCCTTAGTGCCAGCCACTGTATATCCACAAAATGCTACATTGATTTTCATCCGCTGCAAACTCGACCATATATGGTGCAGCTTATGGTGGATCCACAGGAATTGGTATGTCAGACAAGGCAAGTGGTGGACCTAAAAGTGTTGGTTGAAGCTCAAAGACATCTGTCACCACTCAAATTCCTTCTGATCCCATGACACTATTTGGGATGTTTATTCATAGTTATGAAGCCTTAGTTGCTGGAGAACTCAAGGCGAAGGGGATGACGGTAAAAGACATGTATCAGGTGGATCCTGATAATTTAGGAAGAAACTGACATTCAATGGCAAATGGCCATGCTCACACTGTGTGCAAGGAGATTTATGGATCGCACTTGAAGAAGAAACTTTGGCAATCATAATCAAAATTCCAAACTTGGTTTCGTTAAGTCAAAGTTGAGATGTTTCAATTGCAAGCAGTTGGGCCACTTTAAAAGAGAATGTCCATCTCCAATCATCACTGATCAAGGAACTACTGGAACCTCAAAGGTTATCCCAATAGTAGAAAAGGAAGAAGCCAAGCAGAAGAAAGAAACAACCCTGATTTCCAACTTTGATTGGAGTGCTGAGATTGCAGAAACAGAGGAGGCGATCAATCAAGCGTTAGTAGCTGAGGTGGTAAGTATGGAGGAGGAGTTAGTGGAGGAGTTTGAGCCTTTCAGTGAATTCAAGGCTAAGGTTGTGGAAGAAGCTTGTGATGAGGTTCTGATGGTAGAAGCTTGTGAATTCAAAGATGACGTTGTACTCGTTGTTGAAGAACATAAGGTTGAAGAAGTTGAAGAATGTGAAAAGCTGGAGCAGGTTGAAAAGAAAGAGTTTAAGCTGGAGGAAAAGGAAGAGGTGAAAGAAGAAGCAGGTGTAGATCAGAGAGCTAGTATGGAAGCTGAGAAGAAGGAAGAGGAAGAAAGGAAGAAAAACGCACCGGTTTATCAGTGTGAAAAGGCCCTGGCTGCCAAGAAACTGGTCATGGGTCTTCTTTATGAGGTAATTCAGGATATGTGCTCTTCTCCATGTAAAATTAGATTATTTAGTGTTTACAAAGCAAATAGGTTATTATTAGAAAATGAAAAAGAGCTAAAACAAATAAATAAGGAACTTAAATAAATGAGTCTAAATATTTTTATTAAATTGAATGAGTCTTTAAAAGAAAACGAGCACTTAAAGAGAAATCTGTTAAAAAGAAATGTTGAATTGAGTCATTAATAGAGCGTGTTGCTCTTGCTGAGTTTGAAACAAGCAAATTAAAAACCAAGCTTGAAAAATGGACGATATCTGGGATGAAACATGAGGATCTTTGCAAGAAGCGAAGGGGGGCTACACTTAAAATCGGGTTGGGATTTGATAAAATCACTCATGTTTATCCTCCTCCAAGTACTTATTTCTATTCACCTATGCCTGCACCTCATCCAAGGAATGATTTAATTCAGAATGATTTAATTCAGAATGATACTAACATTTTGCATGCAGGTCTAGAAGGAGTGAATCATAAGGAGATTGAAGAGAACTACAGTTACGGTAGCAGTAGTGGTTTGGGCGGCTGTAGTTATAGCTTTTCTTATTCCAAAACGTCCTTAAAAGACACTCGTTTAAGTAGTTTTGCATCCCAGTCTGTTTCCAATAGTGGTTTTTGTAGTTCTAGTTCTAGTTCAACTCATTTATCATCTGTTGTTTCTAGCTCTGTTTTAAATGATATCCATGCTCATGTAAATGAAAATAATGAATGTTTAAATGAAACTTCAGTAAGAAGTACAGACTCAAATTCTTTTGAAAAGTTCCTCTCTCATCCTATCCCATCTTTAATCCCAATTCGGATTTCTAAACCAAACAAAACATGAACATCTCCCTCAGAAATTAAAATTATTAGTGTAAATGAACCAGGATCTACCAAGATCAAGGTTTCAAAAGCAAATGTAAAACAGTCATATGATACATGCAGCAATTCTGATTCACATACGACTAATTCTGAGGAAGATAATAAAGTTGATCATAATCCTGTCTTTCTCTGCAAAAAGAAAGATTTGAAATCCTGTTGCTTTAAATGTGGGAAGGATTATCATGTGATTACAAATTGTCCTAAATATGTTGATAAAAATGTACATAATCGTTCCTTGGGTAGTAAATTAAATCGTTTTGTAAATAATTTATTTTGTAAAAATTCATTTGATTCAAAATCCAAGTTAGTCAAAACTTGGGTTCCTATTTCCAAAACCTAACAATCTCGGTGTTCTAAAGCCAGGATCATTCTCGAAAGGCTGTCAATAGCTTATGGCATGTTGATAGCGGATGTTCCATGCATATGAGCGGATTGAAGGATCTTCTCACCAACTATAGGATAATAAATGGAGGATATGTTGCTTTTGCTGGAGACAAGAAAGGTGGAAAAATGATTGGTCAAGGAGAAGTCTCAAATGGTTCATTGACTCAGGAGAAAGTGAACTATGTTCCAGAACTAGCATTCAACTTACTAAGTGTATCACAGATATGTGATAAAGACATTCCAGTAGTGTTATGGCTAACGAATGCTTGTTTCTGAAACCTGAGTTCACTGTTCCAGAGGATTTAATAATCATGCAAGCTCCAAGGAGGAATGATACATTCCTACTGGATATGGGATCGACTGAATCGACCTCAATTGTGACATGTCTTCTGTCAAAGGCTTCATCATCCGAATCATTTTTGTGGTATAGGCGTTTAGGACATGTTAATTTTAAAATAATAAATAAATTGTTTAAGAATAATCTTGTTAGGGGGCTACCACTTAAAGATTTTTTAGTGGTAGGGAAATGCATGGCTTGTGCTAAAGGAAAACATCATAAAAAGCCATACAAGCTTAAGCTTGAAAATACAAACTCAGATCCCCTTGAATTGTTACATACCGATTTATTTGGTCCTATCAGTGTTAAATCTATTTCTAAAAAATCTTATTGTTTGGTTGTAACAGATGATTTTTCTCGATATTCGTGGGTGAGGTTTCTTGCAAATAAAAGTGACACCACAGAGGAGTTGCAGCAGTTGATCCTGTCAATTGAAACCATTATCAAACGAATGGTTATGGCCATCAGAAGTGACAATGGAACCGAATTCAAAAACACAACTTCGACTCATTCTGTGCAAGCAAGAGGATTCTCATACAGTTTAGTGCTGCATGGACACCTCAACAAAATGGTGTCGCTCAAAAAAGAATCATACACTTATCGAAGCAGCACGAACTATGCTGATTGAGTCAAAGCTTCCAATTATTTTCTGGGCGGAAGCAGTTAATTGTGCATCTTATGTATTGAACTAGGTGCTTATTGTAAAAAACAAGAAAAAGACTCCATATTAGCTTCTTCATAAACGAAAAACCTTGATTAACTTCTTTCGTCCATTTGGTTGCGCATGTACCTTGTTAAATACCCAAGCACCTTGTTGAATACCTAAGCATAGAAGTCAAAGTTTGGTGTAGTTTCAGATGAATGTTTCTTTGTTGGCTATTCTTCCCTCACAAAAGGCTTATCATGTATACAATAAAAGGACACACATTGCGTTAGGAATCCTCATATGTTGATTGGCAAGAGTCAAATTCACCAAACATGCGGTCGGACCCAAAATGGTTTTATGACTCAAACACTGTCTTCAAATTATTCAATCTTCCAATCTTTGACGATGATGTTGTTCCTTAACCCAGTGTGCAAATCATTCCTCCACCTAAACCACAACCACAACCATAGCCACAATCACCCCCACAACCGGAACCTCAACCTCAACTACCAAATAACCCTCCATCTCCATTTGACATCCCATCCACACCTCCACCACAACCAATTTCTCCTTCACCTCGATCTTGCCCTTCCCAACCATCCTAAACTAACTCTTCAACTCAATCAAACCCTTTAACCCTTAATACCAATTTCAAAACCCTAAAAGACCATCCACACGATTACATCATTGGTTCCATAACTGATGGTGTCAGGACATGAAGTCAATATATCTTGATAAATGAATATCTCTATGCATGCTTCTTATCTCAAGCTGTACCTAAAAATGTCACACCAGCACTTCAGGATCCAAGTTGGGTCGAATCCATGAAAATGGAGCTTCGGCAATTTAGGAAACTGAAGGTTTGGCAACTGGTAGATCTTCCTCCAAATAAGTTTCCCATCAGAACTAAATAGGTCTTTTGGAACAAACCAGATGATCGAGGAGTCATTATTAGGAACAAATCTAGGCTGGCTGTTCAAGGATTTGCTCAAGAGGAAGGTATCGATTATACTGAAGTATTTGCTCCAGTTGCTCGCATTGAAGCTTTTAGAATCTTTCTTGATCACGCTGCTCACAAGAACTTTAAGGTCTTTCAAATGGACGTGAAGTGTGCATTTCTATACGGAAACATTGATGAGGAGATATATGTATGTCAGCCTCCAGATTTCAAGGATCCAGATTTCCCAGATAAGGTGTACAAGCTTGATAAATCCTTATATGGATTACATCAAGCACCTCGTATCTGGTATGAAACCTGACATAATATCTGCTTAGCAAAGGTTTTTCTCATGGCACCATAGATATGACACTATTCAAGAAAGAAGTTGATGTTGAGATACTGATCGTTCAAGTGTACGTTGATGACATCATTTTTGGGTCAACTAATGAGAAGCTGCGTAGAGAGTTTAAAGAAGTGATGAAGGATCGCTTTGAAATGAGTATGATGGGGAGTTATGCTTTTTCTTGGGATTACAGGTTGAACAAAAGCATGATGGCATTTTGTATCATCAAGAAAAGTATGTTTTGGAGATTTTCAAGAAATTCAAGATGGATGATGCATCTCTCAAACTAACCCCATTCACTGCTCAAACTTGCTTAACTCTAAATAATAATGGCAAACCCGTCGATGCTCATCGTTATCGATCTATGATTTGGTCTCTCATGTATCTCACTGCGAGTCATCCGGACATTACTTTCGCCGTATGTTACTGTGCCCGGTATCAAGCAAATCCGAAGGAATCTCATGAAAAGGCTGTTAAACGTATCTTTTGATATCTCAAAGGGTCATCCCGTTTAGGTCTATGGTATCCCAAAGGAGAAAACTTTGATTTGCATGCCTATTCTGATGGTGATCACGGAGGTTGCAAGATGAACCGGAAATCAATCATCGGTGGATGCCAGTACCTTGGGGATTGTCTTGTTTCGTGGCAAAGCAAGAAGCAGACAACTGTATCTTCATCTAGGGGTGAAGCTTAATATGTTGCAGTCTCAAATTGCTGTTGTCAAGTGCTTTCGATCCAACATCAAATGATGGATTATCGCATCAATTTTCTTTATACACCACTCTTCTGTGATAATGACCTTGCCATTGGAATTGCCAAAAATCCAATTCATCACACACAAACCAAGCACATTGAATCAAGGGTTCATCCAATCTGGGATGCTCAGGAAAAGGGGTTTATTGATATTAGTCCTATTGACACAAAAAGTCAAAGAGCAGATCTTTTCACTAAAACATTTGACAAACCATGTTTTTATGAACTGATCTCTATATTGGGTTTAATATCTTTCTAAAAAATCACTTTTCCTAATAAAATGTCATGCTTTAATAAATAACTCTTTCATTTGTTTTGAAAAATTTGTGAAATAATTTCCGATTCCCATATTCCTTCTTATTTTATGTTATTTTCTATTTTTTATATATGAAAAACTAGATAAATTTCTATCCCCGTGCGGGTAAATAGAAATTTAGGGGGAGAATATGCTTTTAAAGTATTTAAAAGTGTTTTCCAATTTCACTTTCTCAGGAATTCCCCAGAAAAAGAAGTTAAAAAGTGGTCAACAACATGTGTCGGGATATGCATGATAGACTCAGCAGAAAATGGAGTAAACAATGATTGTGCGGCTAAACTAAAGATCACGAACTCGGTAATGAGGATAATTCTCATAACATTTTGTCCTGCACAAGGATACAAGTCTCTTCAAAAGCTTGATTGATAGTGGCTGATCATTGTCTGAAGTATGTTCTATGTCCGTGTTGGGTCTGATATCTCTTAGCACAAATTGTATATTATGTATAATAAAATACGTGTTTATCTCCTCTGCTATGCGTGAGCATTGACCTGGAGTAATGATCTTCTCTGCTATGTGAAAGCATTGACCTGAAGCTCTCCTTAACATGCTAAGATGATCTTCTCTTTTATGCAGAAGTATTGACCTGAAGATCTCATCTTTTGGAATAAGATTACATCTCCTCTATTGTACGGAAGTATAGACATGGAGATATCATCATTGTGTCTGTATATTATTGTGTCTCATCAAAAGATCATGTTATCACATACATGCATCTGTGTTAATAATGAACTACTCAAGCAAAATCAATGATTACACTCAATAAACCTTGATGACGGGATAAGTTCTTTGCCAAATGTTTATGGGGAACCAAGTTATTTGAGCTTCTTTAATTAAATATAAAACATGATAAAACCAGTTGCAGGTCATTCGTTGAAAAAAATAAGGCATGGGTTTAATACGACAAACATATCAACAATCTCGCCAAGACTCGATTCTCAGAAAAACTTCGAGAAAAAGATGCAAACTATATCCTTTTGATATTTTATTTCATTTTATCTTATCTTTATGTCCATTTTATTTTATTTTAAATTGTTCATCGTATAATCATTTAGTTTTTAGTTTTTTTAAGTTAGAGCTGTGGGGTGAGTATCTTATCATTTACAAATATTTGCTCTTTAATAAAAAATATATAACGTAAAAACGAGGCTTTTAACAATAAAAGTTTAAAATTTCATACTCAACAGATTAGAAACTTGTAAAAATGTTCTTCAAATCATATTTAAGGGTCTAATACTCAAAAACATGAAACTTAACCGTTAAAACCCTTCGGTTTTACCGTAACCGAGAACGTTAAACACATAGGTATTAGACCGGACCTATATTCTAAAAAATTGTATACACTTACTTAATAATAAGTTAATTTAACTCCAAGAACCTGAATTTTGGTCATAAAAGTCATTTAGTACAAGAAATCAAACTTGAGGGTAGAAACTGTCAACTTTGAAACTTGAGGGACTGAACTGTAAAATTTTACCAAACTTCATAACCAAATCATATGAGGCTAATAATCACTTGAACAACATTATTTAACTTATATCATTAACTTAAACAAACAAACAAACCAACATACCCAGTAAGTCCCACTCAAGAGCAGGGTCTGGGAGGGGTAGGTGGCGGCGAGTCTTTCCTCTATCTTGTGAGATAGAGAGACTGCTTCCGAAGAGACTCCTGACTCAAAAGAAACCATGACTTTTACACAAACCCTAAAATCCTAAATTATATCATTAACTTAATGATGTAAAATCCTAAATTACATAAGAAACCATGACTTTCCATAAAAAGAAACTTTTTACACAAACCCTAATCGAATCAAAGCCGAATCCGACAACTAACTCTTTGGCACACTTTATACACCTTGATTGAGTTTAGAGTAGTAGATTACCACTTAATATTGATGTTCGGGTGCTAGGCTTGAGACATTCCCGGCACACGAAGAGTTATTCTTTTTTTTGCTTAACACCTAAGGTGAGTTCTAGTGATCCCCCTTTTTAGTACTGCTTTAGGATGAAACATGCTCTGTAATTTATGAACTATATATGTGCTTTACTTGGTGATTGTATGTGGGATTTATGGTTACCTGCTGATACTTATATCATGATCATTAATTCTTTAATGAACCGTTTGTTTTATATGGATAGATCTATTTGGGGAATCCCCCACACAAAGTGCATTCCATTTAGGAAGGGTACCCCACTGAGATCCTGAAGGATCGTTTGTGGCATGTGACAAGTTTTGATAAGAAACTATGGTGAACCATCTAGGCAGGTATGGTGCACGGGTTTAGGGCTCAGTTCTTCCTTTGGGAATAACCGGTAAAACACAACTTTAGAAGCGGCTAACCGGGACTGAGTGCAGATTTGATTATGATACCCCCACAATATTGAAACTATGATTTCTTCTAAATCAAATGAGGATTTTATTTAAATCCTTTAGTTTTTAAACTATAAGAACTTGAATTCACCAACTTTTTAGTTGACACAATTTCTTTTTGAGCATATTTCAAGTAATCCATGAAGTGACTCTAGCTATCATTGAAGACCTAGACTTATTCCCATGACCATTCCATTGGCTTATCTGACCTAATGAACAATTTGAACAATTTGAACAATTTATAATTTCTGTTGAACAATACAATTTGTCTCTATGTTGGTTGTGTAACTCATTTGGGTGCTAGATCTGTTTCTAGCTCGGTACCTTTTAAAACTTTAAATACCATGTGATATTCTCTCCTTTGAGCTCTTGTATTGGTTTGTTTCCACTTCCATATATTGTTGCTAATCTGTGACGTCCCACCATACCTGGGCCCGGGGTGTGACAAATTGGTTTCAGAGCCAGAGGTTGTAGAGAAGTAGGGAATACCATAGTAGACCCTAGGCTACAACCCTGATACCTTAGGGCTGTTCTTATGGGAAAGTGATGGGATGATCAGGTTGGATAAATTGATGATTACACTTGATCAACGTAATCATGAATTTACCGGACGCGTAAATTCCAACATGGTCCCTTAGGTAATGATTTGACCTCCTCCGTTTGAAACTCATGATTTCTAAAATTTCCTTTAATGGAATAAAGGTTTTCTTAAGATAAGCTACCTTGCCTGTTATTATTTGAACAAGCTAATGATATCTGATGCTATTGCTTATTGATACCTCTGGTTATGGATACTATTGGAATATCTGATACTATTGCCATCACTACTACTATAGGTACTATCATTATTACAATCATGAGCTATGAGAACCAAATTACTCATGATGTTCCTTGCAGGACACAAGACTATGGCTAACAGAGGTAAAGTACGTACACACCCTGTTGATGAGACTGCTCTAGTTGGGACCCTTAGGAGGGTGAAGCCACAGACGGAGTATGAGGCATATCTGCAGAGATGCAGACACCCTGGCTGGCTATCCGCGACCCCTGACGACTCTGAGACATCTGAAGACTCGTCCGCGACATCACTGGCTAGGAGCCGAACACGCTCCAACTGACCACATGTCGCAGCTCCTAACCACTCGCCTATCCCACCTATTGGGAATAGGGGTGCCCGAGTTGTCATTTAACCTAGGAAGAGTTCTAGACCAGGACTCTCCGTTTCCTTTAGGATGCCTCCTCCCCTACCTCCACATGCAAGGGCCCCGACACAAACACCTTCTATTCTTTCCCCACCTAGACGCCTGCCTCATGATGAGTACTGGATGCCACCTAGGCATAGTATGTATGACGGTCCTAGCATACGCGCTGGAGATCAGTACTCTCAGTCTAGCCATCGGGCTAGTGACTTCGGTCCACCCGACCCTTGTTTGAGTGAGATCCTGAAGACCATCCAGCGCCATGAGTTTACCCTCCAACACACCACACGAACTTCACATTCCACTTAGTTCCAGGCGATGATGGCGTCACATGGAGTGCAATGCTTGGAGCAGGAGCAAAAGAAGAAAAGCTCAGGCTGGTTCGGATGGTTGAAGGAGAAATGGCAGGAGTGATGTAGCTGGTATTCGAATGCATGGCAGTAGGCCACGAGACTGTTTGAAGGAAACTATTTCTATCATTATTCGATACTATTATTATTATTATTATTATTATAGGGGTGATGGCACCTTCCAACTTGTAAAAGCATGACTCTGATTCAACGTTGCTTGCTGATACTACTAATTCTGTTTAATTATGACCCTACTTCTATGGATGCTAAACTATTAGGCTATTTATATTAAATTGTCATGTGTTATGATTTGAATTTGGGTCGTGCCCATTCTAATTGATTGTCTAAATTATTAAGATAGAACCTTGTAGGAATCACTTAATGAGTTGTGTATATATATATACACACCATACTTCCTCCTCCTAATGCAAGGTATAATAGGGTATTGATGCATGAACTATTCGAAACAAATTATGAGATGCTAAACGAATTTATCTGTGATACTATCAGAATGCCAACTAGGAGAGGGACCCGATTCGGAAGACGAGGTGCTACCCGAGGCAGGAACCGACCGCCTACTCCACCGGAAGAACCACTTGGGGGAAACGTCAACCAGGTGAATGATGAAAGGATTGCCAACCTGGTGGCGCAGCAAATTGCTAACGCGATCCCAACCATAATTGCATAAATCAACGCAGATGGCGGAAACACCACCAGGACTACTGGACCCAACAATGAGGAAGGCAACCATGAGGAAGCCGAGGCTATAAGAAACGGATGCTCCTACAAAACGTTCATGGCTTGTAAGCCAAAGGACTTCTATGGCATCGAGGGTGCAATCGAAACCGATAGGTGGCTTGATGAGATCAAAGCTGTGTTGGATATCTGTGAATGCAAGCTGGAGCATATGGTGAGATTTGCCTCCCAATCTCTCAAGGGACCAACACTGGAATGGTGGAAAATCATCATTCAGCCCCGAGGCCGGAATGCTGTTGGAAGAATGAACTAGTCTAAGTTCAGGGAACTAATCACCAAAAAGTACTGCCGATCAATCAACTAGAGAAACTGGAGGCTGAATTCCTATGTCTGGAGATGAAAGGCCCTAACTACATCGAATACATGGCGTCACATGGAGTGCAACGCATTCGACCCTTGATTGAGTGAGATCCTGAAGACCATCCAGCGCCATGAGTTTACCCTCCAACACACCACACGAACTTTTAGTGACTTCGGTCCACCCAACCCTTGTTTGAGTGAGATCCTGAAGACCATCCAGCGCCATGAGTTTACCCTCCAACACACCACACGAACTTCACATTCCGCTTAGTTCCAGGCGATGATGGCGTCACATGGAGTGCAACGCTTGGAGCAGGAGCAAAAGAAGAAAAGCTCAGGCTGGTTCGGATGGTTGAAGGAGAAATGGCAGGAGTGATGTAGCTGGTATTCGAATGCATGGCAGTAGGCCACGAGACTGTTTGAAGGAAACTATTTCTATCATTATTCGATACTATTATTATTATTATTATTATAGGGGTGATGGCACCTTCCAACTTGTAAAAGCATGACTCTGATTCAACCTTGCTTGCTGATACTACTAATTCTGTTTAATTATGACCCTACTTCTATGGATGCTAAACTATTAGGCTATTTATATTAAATTGCCATGTGTTATGATTTGAATTTGGGTCGTGCCCATTCTAATTGATTGTCTAAATTATTAAGATAGAACCTTGTAGGAATCACTTAGTGAGTTGTGTATATATATATACACACCATACTTCCTCCTCCTAATGCAAGGTATAATAGGGTATTGATGCATGAACTATTCGAAACAAATTATGAGATGCTAAACGAATGTATCTATGATACTATCAGAATGCCAACTAGGAGAGGGACCCGATTCGGAAGACGAGGTGCTACCCGAGGCAGGAACCGACCGCCTACTCCACCGGAAGAACCACTTGGGGGAAACGTCAACCA
>BJCO01428925.1:0-11214 GCA_018326465.1 Flaveria floridana | reverse complement strand
ATTTGGCTTGTGCAATGCCCCCGCCACCTTTCAAAGGTGCATGATGAGTATCTTCTCAGATATGGTGGGGATTCTATGGAGATCTTCATGGATGACTTTTCTATTTTTTTAACATCTTTTGAATCATGTTTAAATCAATTACAAAAAGTTTTGAAAAGATGTGTTGACTCAAATCTAGTCCTTAATTGGGAAAAGAGCCACTTCATGGTTCAAGAAGGTATCGTGTTGGGACACGTTATCTCAAGCAGGGAGATAGAGGTTGATAAGGCAAAAGTGCAAGTTATACCCACTCTGCCACCACCAACAAACATTAAAGGGATTAGGTCATTTCTCGGACATGCAGGTTTTTATAGGCATTTCATTAAAAATTTCAGTGTCATAACAAAACCTTTGTGTAACTTGCTTCTAACAGATGTACCTTTTAAACTTGCTGATGAGTGCTTGAAAGTATTTAACATTTTAAAAGAAAAGTTAGTGGAGGCCCCAATTTTGCAATCACCGGATTGGTCACTTCCTTTCGAAATCATGTGTGACGCCAGTGATTTTGCAGTTGGGGCTGTGCTGGGTCAACGAGTGGATAAGAAGCCGGTAGCTATCTATTATGAAAGTAAAACTCTTTCTGATGCTCAATTGAACTACACTACCATAGAAAAAGAGTTACTTGCAGTTATTTATGCATTAGATAAGTTTCGATCTTATATTTGGGGCAGTAAGATTATTGTTTACTCTGACCATTCTGTTGTCCGGTATTTGATGGATAAGAAGGATGCTAAACCCCAATTGATTAGATGGATATTGTTGTTATAGGAGTTTGATTTAGAGATAAAGGATAAGAAGGGAAAGGAAAGTGTATTAGCCGACCACCTGTCAAGAATCGTCCATAAGTTGGATGAGCATGAGCTAGAAATCAATGAAACCTTCCCTGATGAGCATTTACTATCTGTTTCTACATCTAATGATCTGTGGTATGCTGACTTTGTCAATTATTGTGTTGCAGGTGCAATTCCTGAACATTGGTCAAAGTCGAAGAAGCAACATTTTGTGTCACGAGCAAAACATTACTTTTGAGAAGATCCAGATTTGTTCAAAATAGGGGCTGACCAACTGGTCAGATAATGTGTTCCGGATTCACAGATATCGGATGTAATGCGTTTGGCACATGCATCTACATGTGGTGGTCATTTCAGTGGCCAGAAAACAGGGCATCGCGTGTTACAATGCGGGCTATTTTGGCCTACTATTTTAAGAATGCTTTTGAGTTTGCAAAAACATGTGCAAATTGCCAAAAGATGGGTAGTATCATAAAACGAAATGAGATGCCCATGCAACCAATCCTAGTGATCGACATCTTTGATGTTTGGGGGATTGATTTCATGGGACCCTTCCCCCACTTGTTTAGCAACTTATACATCTTATTAGCGGTTGATTATGTGTCAAAATGGGTCGAAGCCATTGCCATAAAGACCAATGACCATAGTGTCGTGTGCAAATTTGTTCAAACCAACATTTTCAGTCGATATGGGGAGCCCCGTGTGATCATAAATGATGGGGGATCATATTTCAAAAATTTTAATTTTGGTAAATTGCTGAAGAGATATGGTATTGATCATCAGATTGCCACACCTTATCATTCACAAACAAGTGGCCAGGTGGAGGTGTCAAATCGATAAATCAAGGAAATTTTACAAAAGATGGTATGACCTGACCGCAAGGATTGGTCTAACAAATTGAATGACGCTTTGTGGGCATATCGTACTGCTTACAAAACACCGATTGGCACCACCCCTTACCGGTTGGTTTACGGGAAGGGCTGCCACTTGCCTTTAGAATTAGCTCATCATGCATTATGGGCCATTAAGGAAGCTAACTTTGATTATGACACTGCAGGTAAACAGCGGATGTTAAGTTTAACAGAGTTAGAAGAACTACGAGTGGAAGCTTACAAAAATGCCACAATTTATAAAGACAAGATGAAACGAGTGCATGATGCACGAATCCGACTAAAAGATTTTCAAGTGGGGAGCTGGGTCTGGTTGTACAACTCGCGTTTGAAATTGTTCCCAGGTAAATTAAAGAGTAAATGGACAGGGCCATACAAAATCACAAGGATAGGGAGTTCGGGAGGCATCAAGATCGAGGATTTCGATGACCACAAGCGACAAATAGTTATTGGTCATCGCTTAAAGCCATACTTAAGACCGAATGATCTGAATGGACCGGACAAGCAAACTGATGATCTTATGTCCGTTAGCTTCCAGGTTTCTCACCCACTCTAGAATTTGAGGTAACAAAAAGTCAAGCTATAGACTTTTCAATGTAGCGCTTCCGGTAGGCAATCCGTGTTTGTGAGTTCGTTATCTTTGTTTTTGCTTCTTTCAGTTGTTCAAATTTTGTTGGTTTTGTTTTGTTTTGTTTTGTTTTGTTTTGTTTTGTTTTGTTTTGTTTTGTTTTGTTTTGTTTTGTTTTGTTTAACCACTGTGTAGATCCTATGGCACCACTCGATGAGGTACGTTCATGTTTAAATTGTGAGTCTAGGACAACTCGGTTCAAAAGTTAGGGGTGATGGTTCAAAACGGATTTGTTCAGTGGTTTAATGATAACTTCTATGGGTGATTATAGTTGTTTATTTTTGTTTTAAATTTTGGTATTTAAAAAAAAAGAAAAAAATTTAAAAATTTAAAAAATTAATTGAAGAATCTCTGGCCGCCGTAAGTCTCGGCTAAGCCATAACTTACGCTGAAAGCCTTCGCACAAACAGAATAGGCCCACCGTAAGTTACGGTGAGCTGGTGACTTACGGCGCCCATAAGTGTGCGGGCCACCATAAGTTATGGTGGGCTGGTGACTTACGGCGGTCGACGGGTGCAAACAAAAGGAAAACATAAAAATCCAAACCCTAACTTTTTCAAATCCTTCTTTCATCACCTTCCCTCATCATCTTTCTTACTTTCTCTCAAGAACACCCCTATCCCACCATATGTAGGAGGTGAGCAGCTGCCAAGACCCGAATGGCATCATTCAGAGTTGATTAACCCGATTCAATTTCAATAACAGATGGCAGAAATGCAGTAGCAACAAAGGGGTGAGGGTAGCAGTAGTGGTGGTGGAGCGTCTGCAGGTGCATATTCATTTGGACAATGGTTTGATGAGCTTATGGATCTTTTTGGACAGAGGCAGAACCGGTATTACGGGGGCAATCGCTGATTGTGATTGTTCCGATTGATCAAGTCCACTTGCTCTGTGTTAAACCACTTCATTTGTGTATTCACATTTTAATTTTTCATGTTATGTGGGTTGGTGACTAAAACAACGAAACAATATGGGGGGTTGGGTGGTGTTCGATGTTTCATGTTTGAACTATCTCTATTTATGTTTATGTTTAGGAAAAAAGTAGTTTGTTTATAGTGATGTTGTCCCTAGTTTTGTGCCTAGTCAAGTGCCATGAAAATGCTGACAGGGGGTACACAGGAGAGAAAAAACCCATACATTGGGGGCAATGTATCCCAAGTGTTGGGATGGGACACAGTTTCTTGGAGAAATGAAAATTTGGACAAAATTTGAAAGTTTTTAAAAAATTTTATTCTCTGAAATACAAATTGTCGGTAAGGTTCTTGGTCATGGTTGATTCCCTAAACATGTAAACCCGGTTGGTTGTGGAAGTTGGAAAGGGAACGCCCAACTAGGACGGACAAACTTTGGGTGTAGTAAACTTGCACGTGTCATGTCGGCAACCCAAATCCACCGTCTTCATATATGAGAAACCCATTCTTTGATATTGTTATATTTTGAACCTTTACCCATTCACTTGTTGCACCGAATTACTTGAACCCTTAACCTTTTGTTTAGCCTAGTCATTTGTTCACCCGTGTGATGGAACTTGAACTAATTAGTGGTAGTAATGTTAAGTTTAATTTGATATCATGTTTTGAAGTTGTAGTTGGGGATGACTATGTTTAGTGAATTCCATTATGTTTTGTTAAGATATATTCGTAAAAAAATGGAAAGAAAAGAAAATTATGTCGAAATAGTAAAGTTGAGAGACTGAAGTATTAGACAAGAAAAAAGATTGTGCTGTGAAGTAAGTTGTAGTTAAAGGGTTTGAAGTACTTTTGTTAGGGTTGAATAAAGTAGTTAACTCAAGTTTTCCATCACCTTAGTCACTTATGTCCCAAATACTACTTACCCAAACCTAAGCCTAACCATACAACCCGGATAAAGTCCTCATGATTGGTGTGAAATTCTGTGTTAATGGGTGAAGATTTGACTGCTTTACAAGCTTATGCTCGCTAGTTTTCATTATTGTTGGAGTGTCTCATAAATTACCGGCACATCTTTGGCCGAGCCAGAAATTACACCGAGTAGAGAGTTCATTGTAAGGGGTGTGATTTGTTCAAGGGAGCAACCTAGAGTTTGAGAGTTTTAGTTGGGCAGTCCAGGGGTTAGAGGTTTCTATTGCTAATGGGTCATAAGTGTTAATTTTGGGAATCGGGTATGTTCTTGAACCTTAATCGAGTTTGGTAGTTGTGCTTCTATGTGTTAGTTTTTTTTATTTGAGTTCTTGAGTTTTAGAAGCAATCTCGCCTGACGGCAAGCGAGAAACAAGTGTGGGGAGGTGATGTAAGGGGTTTGGAATTATGTTTATCATGGTTAAGTGGTTAACTCTTATGTACTTAATGAGTTTAAATATAAGGGATTGTGTTGAATATGTTAACTACGATGATATGGTGTTTTGTAGGTTAATCATGATGATTTGACGTGGTTTGGAGAACATACATGGATGACAATTGAAGATCATGATATATAAGATGATAGAGAATTCAATTACGAGAACGTGGCTGCAAATGGGAACGAAAACAGAATCCAAACGAAGAAGTTATGAAGAAAACAAGATTTAGAAAAATCAGTCCACGATAAGTTACGGCGTAAAAATGACTTACGGTGGTCGATGAAAAAGTGCAACAGAAAGCTTCCAACGTAAGTTATGGTGGAAATATGCCTTACGGTGGCCACGCGTGCTGAACTCATTTAAAAGACGAAAAAATTAGGTTTTCATATCATCTTTCATTCCAAGTCGTCCCCAAGTGTGAGATTCGTCCCCAAGGCTTCCCAAAGGCTCCCGAAGGCGATTTCAAGGCTTTTCAAGTGTTTCTAATCATTTGGTTTGAATCTTTAACGTTAGATACTATGTTTACCTTTAATTTTGATTTGTTTTTCATTGCTATGTTCGGCTAATCTACCCGTGATCTTCTTCGGGTGATTAGGGTTTATACTATGACTTGTTCTTGATGGTTTTTGGTTGAGTTAATGTTTGAATATGGCAAGTTAAGCCGAGTAACATTATTTATTGTTTAAAGATTCTAAAATACGTGTGTTGCCTTCAATTCAATTGTTCTGGTTTTTATTGTTTTAGAGTTCTTTTCATCTGTAAATGTCAACTTTGGATGGGGTTGGGTAATACAAATGTAGGATATGATTCGAGTCGTTCTTTAACAACAGTCTCATTCAATCTATTGTCTTTAATCAAATCAACCCGGTTATGTCTATGTAACCGTTTTTAACTATCAAAGCAAGTCTAAGTTGTAAACCTTAACCCGAAGGGGATTACTCTTCCCCATCATTGTTTGCAATCAAGTTACTTATCAAGTTCATTACTTTTTGCAATTAGTCATTTTTACTAAGTTTTTGTAATCAAGCAATAACCTTTTGAATTTAACTACCCTTTCCACATATTCCCTATGGATCGGCCCGACTTACCCTAGTTATTTTAGGTGAGTTTGGAACCTTATAAATTATTGTTGATTAGGTCTGACACATTTTGATATCAGTTTGTCAAGCCTAATCAAAAACAATTTATAAGTTTCCAAACTCACCTAAGATAGCTAGGTTAAGTCGGGTCGATCCACATGGAATATGTGGAAAGTGTAGTTTAAATCCAAAAGTTTGGAGCTTGATTATAAAAACTTGACTAAAATGACTAATTGCGAAAAGTAACGAACTTTATGAGTAATTGTGCTAGGACCGTGTACAATGGAGTACTAACTGATTCAACATGAAACCGAATCAAATAGCGCGGAATTCTATTTGATTGGCGATCCAATCAGGGAGAATGTAAACCGGGTCAAACTAACGATTAGAAAACATTAAGAATTGATTAGCAATGATCAGGAACACTCTATGAAGTTGGAAGGGACGCTCTGTTCGATCTGGGACGGCTAGGGTTGAGAGTTATCAAAGTATTCCGTTTTTCCACGAATTAAGTGGTATTTATAGGTTACAGCTTTCATTCGTGCGACTGAGTCATACGATTGATTCATTCGTACGACTGAGTCAGTCTTATGGTAGACTCAGTCGTGCGATTGACTCAATCACCTGGTTCAGTCGTGCGATTGGCCCATTCGCATGGTCCAGTCGTGCGACTGAAACAGGATACTTAGTTAAACACATTCTTGAACGTTTAATGGTTCAGAACTATGTCTAACAACTATAAACCTATATAACATTGTCATATATGCGTGTAACAATAAATAATATAAATAGATATAACATTAAACAACCAACAAACATATATAGAAGAGTTTCTCATTATATTGATCAAACATTACATATGTGTTACAAAAAGAAAGTCTATTACATTTAAGCTCACTAGACTAGAACTGGGGACATGTGTACCAACAAATTGAGTTGCAAACAATAATGTGAAAAGGTAATCCTCTCCGGATTCAGGTTTACAACTTAGATTTGCTTTGATAGTTAAAAACTGTTACATAGACATAACCGGGTTGATTTGATTAAAGACAATAGATTGAATGAGACCGTTGTTAAAGAACTACTCGAATCATATACTACGTTTGTATTACCCAATCCCATCCAAAATTGACGTTTACAGATGAAAAGAAATCTAAAACAATCAACACCAGAACAATTGAATTGAAGGCAACACACGTATTTTAGAATCTTTAAACAATAAATAATGTTACTCGGCTTAACTTGCCGTGTTCAAACATTAACTCAACCAAAAACCAAAACCATCAAGAATTTTTGATATTTTTAAAATATAAATAGGATGGTTCCATTTGGTACCATATAGCCAATAGGAACATGGACACGTCGAGGTGACTTAATCCCATTTACCTCGAGGAAGATTGGTATCAGAGCCCATAACTATAGGGATTTAGGTTATTAGAAATGGTGGCCTAGACTATGGTTAACCTAGAGACCCTTTCATGAAAACTCTTTATGATCTTGTAAGCTTGCTTATATGTTTATCTTATGTGTTCCTTGTTACATGCTAAATATTTTACGTGCTATTTGTTTATATTTGTAAATGGTGCATTAGGATTGTGCCTTGAACCTTGTAACCCCAACTTCCTAATCCTCCCTTATGCCTTTAAGTCTTACGCGTCTAATCCTTTCTTAATCTCATTCTCGATTACGTGTGGAAATCTACGCACCCTATCGGGTAGAAAAATTCCTTAGATAATATGTCTAAATCTTGAAAAAAAACTCATAGAGGTTTTAATTCTAATAGCCTTAGGGAAGTGTGTGACACATAAACACCTGTATTCTGAATTTCCTGGCAAAAGTCCCTCGGGCTAAGGTAAGCATTTCATACAAATCTCATTGCAAGACCTGTTATGCTTACATGGGGATTTCTGGGATGAGTGCTAAATTATGGTCAACATACACATCTTCCCCGAGGTAAATGGGATTAAGTCACCTCAATGTGTCCATGTTCCTATTGGCTATGTGGTACCAAATGGAACCATCCTATTTATATTTTAAAAATATCAAAAATTCTTGATTTCTTGAACTGGTTTGTTATCGAATTCTAATATCTTCATTCATCTTATAGAATGTACTCGTTAAAGTTGACCTCGTTTTACTCCTCAATTCCATGGTTAAAACATCATTATACATCATGTGCCTCATGTAACTATCTCTATACGTTGGTCAATGCGTATATAAATCTTAATGCATATGTAAAGGCATTGTGTGCCTAAATCGGATAGTTTCTAAACTTTAAATTGTTACTTATGGTTTTCAAATCTCCTTAAAGTGTATCCCATAACCGAATGCGATTCTAGGGTTCTTGGAGAAATTGGGGATCTTTTGCTTTAAATGTTTATATGAATTAAAAATGGAATAAAAGCAAACAAAGGCTTCCTAGCCTACCGGTAAGCAATCTCACCCATACACAGGAGGTCCCGGGTTCGAACCCGGGCACCTGCATCATTCTTTTAAAGAAGCTTTATATTATTATTTGTATTTTTATTATTATTATCATTATCATTATTATTATTATTATTATTACTTTAATCAATAATAATAAAACAAATATTAATGTTAAGTGACAAATAAGATCAAGATATAAGGTAAAGCGCATGAGCCCTCGAAATTGTATAAATGACAAAACGAAACCTTACAAGAGATAACGACGATTAACACATGTTAAATAAAAACACGAGAGGTTACATAAAGGATGATACCTTGCAAGTTGTTTTAGGAATAATGTATCTTTAGGCTCATGGTTTGCGTTTTTAGAAGTAAACTATATCACTTGACCAATGGATCAAAAAAAACTAGGGTTATACCTCAACGTGCGTCACACGTCTTAAAACCGAGGCTCAGACAACATGCATATTCTGAATATTATGTTTCCATCATCATCTTCATAACTTAATTATTTAACCTAACAATATCACATCACTAACACGATAGCGCGCGGCTCAGAACCAATGTTCGGTTATGGCTACATGCTAAAAACGGTTGCCAAGTCAAGGCAACCGACATCATTTTTTATGTATCATCACAGCCACAGAAAACCAAAACGAAGAGTCTCAAAGGAGAATGTGTCCTTCAATATTGCAAAAACTTTCACCTAACAACATTAGATCACCAACCAGAACTTCATCGACATTACCAACCAACAATTATGAGAAACCATATTTGAAAATCCTTAAAGGATTTTAGAGCCACAGAGAGGCAGAACGACGGTTATTGTGGCTCCACCACCACAACCATGAATGGCGTGTCGAAGGAGACATCCACTAGTAACGGTTGTGTTCTACTTGGTCGGTAACAGGTAGGTGTCCCCGGTGATGACGACACTAGCCATCACTGGAAACCTATATTGTAGCTACAAACATGCATGAACCTCTAGCAGCGAGCAATCAAACATACACTCCGCCACCTAACCACCGCTGATGATGATGGCGAGCGGTGACAAGGTTCGATCCTCAAATTGGTTGTCACCCCTACTTTCTCTCTCTCTCTCTCTCTCTAAGACATCTAAAAACACCCAAATGAAGCCACCGCCTCAATTAGCCGCTAATATACACGCGCAATAACCGGTCGAAGGGGATGCAACCGTAAGTGACAATAACCGATAGCGATAACTGATACCAAGGTCATCTTCCCTGTCTTCTCCCTCTACCCCCCCCCCCTCCTCACTAAAGCAGTAACTAGAAAACCAAAATAACCAACAAACACATCAAATAGCTATACATATTGCATAAGATTATTATACCTTACCCATAACAGGTAGTAATCATGCAATACAAGTTGTACCAATAGCATAAACATCTATATTTTGTACAGTTCATATAGTTCTAAAATTAATGATAGTGTAAGCTATCATTTTCATCCATGTGGTTTGCTCAGTTTTGTCAGTTTCATCCAAAATCCTTTCTATGCCTAGGTATCCTCAAGGATTTTTAAAAGTTGCAATTTTCATCCACGAACCTAACGCCATCCATTAACACCGTTTGTTAAGGGATATTATTGGCTTTTAATGTTGTTTTATTTTTTAATCCTTTGTTAACCCCCCCCCCTCTTTTCACCCTTTTAAGACCTAACTAGTTCACATCTTCATAATAATTAAAAACTATTTGCTTTTCTTCTTCAACCATCAACTTCAACAGGTTCTCCATAACCATCGAACACCATGGTCTGCCCATGTGGTGGAGAAAGCGCCATTCGAACATCATGGACGAACCACCACCCAGGTCGAAGGTTTTATTGTTGCATTAGACGGGTAAGTTTATAAATTGGTTTGATATTTTGAGCTAATTGATGAAAATTGGTTTGATTTTTTTGACCTAGTTAATTAAAATTGATTACAGGGTGGAGTTGTGTGACACCCGACAATTTCAGGCCACTTTCCGATCAACATAAATATGGTTTTCTGATCATGCATTCATGCATTTAATGTTGTTTTCTTAAATACATTATTTATTGCACAAACATTCAGAAACCTTTTACGTAATGGTAATTCGGAGAATTGCCGGATCACGCACGCGTTTGTCCTCGAGAATTGGTGATTTGTCAAAATAGCTTTCAAACAATCATAATTGGTATGAGATTATATGGTATGTGATTAAATTTTTAGCTTAGTTGTTAGGACCATGTACGTACGGAGTACTAACTGATTCTGCGTGTATACCAACTCAAATAGTGCGGAATCCTATTTGATTGGCGATCCAATCAGTGAGAACGACAATCTCATCAATCCTATGATGAAACAAACGTTAAGAATGAACAAGAATTGATCAGAGACGAACTATGAGTTGGAACAGGTTTTCTTGAGCCTCTGGACGACTAGGGTATGATTATGTGTGTAGGTATTCGAATTCTCCTCTTTTTCCATGAATTAAGTGGTATTTATAGGTTAGGGTTTTCCATTCGTACGATTGAACCATTAGCATGGTTCAGTCGTGCGACTGAAGCATGCGGTTGATCCATCCGCATGACTGAAGGTCTAGTCGTGCGACTGGGTCAATCTCATGTCACAATCGTGCGATTGATCCAGTCTCCTGGTTCAGTCATGCAACTGGTTCATTGGCATTAGGTATTCATGTGTATGGTCCATTCGCATGGTCCATTCGCATGAGAACCTCACATGATTAAGTTTAAACATGTTTCTCAACCATATTTGACTAAGAATTATGAAAACAACCACAAACCTATATAGTTAGTTCAATATGCGTTATCACATAATAAACAAAGAAATATTAAACATTATAAGCATTAACCACATATTGTATTTTATTCATACCCATTCAATTACATATATGTAATACATGAAAGACATTTTACATTTAGCTCCTAAACTAGGTACACATGTATCAACAAACTCCCCCTTGGACCTAGTTTACATCAGTGTCTAACATTCTTCATCAGCTCATCAAACTTCTTGTACTTTTCCTCTCTTGTAACT
>BJCO01428823.1:0-10446 GCA_018326465.1 Flaveria floridana | reverse complement strand
GTGATGATGATGATGATAATAATACTGGAGGGAATGTAATTGAAGTTGAGAAAGAAGGAGATAAGGAAGTTGATAGTGAAGAGACTAAATCTGATAATGTTGATAATGTTAATGTTGCCGATGATGTTAATGATGATGTTGATGAAGGAACTGAACAACAACAAAACATGGATCTTAATTATGCTGATGTAGATATGTCTGAGCCTATTATTCAAAATATATCTCCTATTGTTGAATCTCCAAACCCAATGGCATAAGAAAATGTGATTGCTGAGGAGTCTTTCCTCATGTTAACATAAAATGTTTCAGTCCAAACTGATATCTTGAACACTAAGCAGGTAGTTGATTTATTAAAAGAAAAGAATAGTGAACAGCTTATGATTATTGAGAAGCTGAAAGAAGAAAATGCTCACTTGAAAGCTGATTCATTAAAAAAAGACTTGAAATTTACTGAGTTAGAAGAAATTCAAGAAATTAATGTAAAGAATGTTGATGTATTAGTAAGAGATTTTGATATACTTGATGTATCACAAATTTCTTCAAATGATTATAAATGAAGAATACCCTGATCTACATGCTTATGGAGTGAGTGGAGAAATATTAGAATTAGAGCGTATGTCTGAAATAGTATATAAAGGACTTGCTATCATTACTGGTGCTCAGAATGTTCCAATGTTTGATTATATGAAGGCAATAGCAAGAAATGAACTAAACATTGATGAAGATCATTTCCATTTGATTGAGGATGCACCGATTGATCCTAGTGACTTGATTGAAGAAATTTCTCAAGGACATCTGAGTCTGAGGAAGAAGACAATGATGATGAAGAAGATGAATCAGAGAGTGAAGAAAGTTCTTCCTCAAGTGATGATGATGATGATAATAATACTGGAGGGAATGTAATTGAAGTTGAGAAAGAAGGAGATAAGGAAGTCGATAGTGAAGAGACTAAATCTGATAATGTTGATAATGTTAATGTTGCTAATGATTTTAATGATGATGTTAATGAAGGAACTGAATAATAACAAAACATGGATTTTAATTATGCTGATATAGATATGTCTGAGCCTGTTATTCAAAATATATCTCCTGTTGTTGAATCTCCAAACCCTATGGCATAAGAAAATGTGATTGTTGAGTAGTCTTCCCTCATGTTAACACAAAATGTTTCAGTCCAAACCAATATCTTGAATACTAAGCAGATAATTGATTTATTGAAAGAAAAGAATAGTGAACAGCTTGAGTTTATTGAGAAGCTGAAAGAAGAAAATGCTCACTTGAAAGCTGATTCATTAAAGAAAGACTTGAAAATTACTGAGTTAGAAGAAATTCAAGAAATGAATGTAAGGAATGTTGATGTATTAGTAAGAGATTTTGATATACTTGATGAAAAATTCAAAAAAGTTGAATGATGAGTATGTGAAATTGAAAGAAGAGCATGAGAAGTTGAAAGAAAGCTTAAAAGCTCAATCTCAAGAACCTGGTGTTATACCATCAGAAAAGGAGAATGCACCTAAAAGTTAATCAGTTGAAGTTGAAAGACTCTCTAAAGCTATAAAAGGAAAGAGAAAGATAGATGAACCTTTGGCTGAATCATCTTCTATCCCACCGTTAAAATTGAAGAAAACTAGTTCTGAATCTATGACTATTGATGATCAAAAGCATATTGAAACTTTAGATGATTTGGATTCAGATTTTCCTGATGATTGATATAATGAGGTTTTAGAAGAAGAAGATATTCATGAAATTGCTGATTCTCCTATTAGAGTTGTACAGGAAGATATCCCGATGGACATTGATGATAGATATAATAATCTGGTCCAAAAGAAATACAACCGTGTATTTTTGGATGGTCTAACTGTGTCTCAAATTAATGAAGAATATGATAAATGCTTGATAGCTAAGACATCAGCTCCTATGGATCCTAATGAGATTTGTGTGGATCATGGAGAATGGGTACCAATGAATGAAAGTATTAACATTGATGATATTCGAACTTCTAAACTTCATCATCCAAACCCAGAAGATATGAGTATTCTTGAGTTAAGATTATGGTTACAATCTAGGAACTATCCAAGGAAGAAACTTAACAGACTACAGTCAACTTCTCTGTGGAACTTAGTTAGAAGTTTTTAACAGACTGAAAAACAAAACAAAAAGATGATTGTATTAGATATGGATAATCTTCAATACTACGAGATTACCAAAAGAACTAGAATTCTGAAGCCTCAAGAGATAAAATCTATGGAGTTGGTGAAGAGAACATGAGAAAAGAAAAGATTTGATTGATATGTTTTCAGAGAATGAGAAGCTAGCTTATAAGGTTTCAGTTGACCAGAAACAACTATAGAACAAAGCTAGATCTGCTGGTGACATTGTAAGGAATGTATTGCAGACATGACAATCAATTTCTGAGTTACTTAATGCTATGATTGTGCCTAATAACACAAAAGATGTTAACATTATAGCTTGGAAATACGATGAGATTTTTTATTCATTTTTTATTAAGCGGGTGAATGCTATTTGTGATGTGTATCACTTTTATTCAAGCATCATTGCTTTACCAGTGCAAGATCTTAAGGAATTAAACAAGTTACCTCTGATCAATCCTACGAAGGCTGCTTAAGGAGAAAACTTTGTTAAGCTTCTTGATCGTGGCATTACCAAGATGGAAACGTATCTCAAGACTAGACGTGATCAAGAAGACAAGACATATCTTCAATATCTAAAAAGAAAAAGAAAGGTGGCTACTAGTTCAGAAGAAGAAGAAAGATTATTGGATGCTTATAGTGATCAATATTTTTATAAAGTTACTAACCCTGGATTGAAGGTTATTGATGGCACACAAACTTAAAGCCAATTTTGAGATGGTTTTACCATGCTGACTCATTCCAGTTTATGTTGGTTAGAAACTTGGATGATTGGGATAAAGACATGATATCGTTGTTTGGAGTTTTTGAACTTAAACTTCTACATTTGAGTTATATGTTGTTTTTGTCAAATCAAAAGTTTGAACGTGTATCTTTTAAAGTTGCAGACAATGATAGAAAATACTTTATGACAATTATCAAGGTTATGGATGCAGCTATGGAGTGGATTTCATTGAGGAAAGCTCTAGCTTATGAAAACATAGTGAAGAAAGATATAAGTAAATTGATTTTATGAAAATTTTGAGCAAAGGAGTTTTGGAAATTCATTCTCATGATTATCCTAACCCATTTGAGTTTTATGCAAACATTGACAAAGCAGGATTGTCAAACTAAACTTTGGAGGTAATGGACAAGATGGAGATCAAGACAAATGAATCAAAGCCAGAGCAAGCTATTCTATCCAAGAAGTTCAAGTCAGGAATCAAGAAAGCATTAAGAGAGCTAGAACTATACAAAGACAAGCCATTGTTCAAGATAAAAGAAGAACCAGAAGAGTTCGTAGTGGACTGAACATAATTCAAATCTTAGGGGGTATTGTTAGAGCACTTGAATGATTAACATTTTTCATTATCTTTTTATCATAGTGTAGGGACTTATTGTGTAAATATATGTTCCTTATATTCATTTGATAGTATAAATAGGATATTTATGTTTAGTGCAGAAAACAAACTCTTTGTAATTAACCCTACACTCTTGTATCCATAATATTTTACTATTAATGAAGCTATGAATTTTTGAAGTAATTGTTTATGTTCTGATATAATTGTGTTTGAATTGATTGTTGGATTATCATATTATTACAGATCAATCCATTTGAACCTGTCACCTTGTGATCGTATTGATTATCAATTTTCATAATCAATTTATTCACGATCTCAGGAGTCTCATCCTTAGTTCTAAGGATGAAGACCGAAGTGAATCTTATGAAATCATCACTGATCACCAAATAGTATAAGGTCCTTCCTAGACATATTACACTGATAAGGCCAAAGAGATCCATATGTAATAAGTGTAGGGGTTTAGTGATGGAGTTCTTTTCCTTTGGCTTGTGAGACACCCTGTGTTACCTCTCTTTCAGGCATGCAACACAATGATCATCACTTAAAAACTCTTTCTTTCGCACTCCTGTTACCAAATCATTATTTATTAATTTGTTCATGTTTTTACAGTTTACATGGCACAATATTTTATTCCAAAGAAAAGATTCATCACTATTTGCTTTAAATAGAAAGCAAGAAACTTATCCTTAAGGGGATGTTTCCCATAAATCCATCTTATACATGTTCCCTTTCCTGGAGGCTCTGAGCAGGATATGCTCTTGAGGAATAACCACCCTGGTCTTGAGAACAATGCACTCATGCTCAGTGAAAATCATGTTATGTCTCTGATCACAAAATTAGGATACAATTAGTAAATTATGCCCAAACTCCTTGACAAAGTTTACCATTTCAATGTTGAGCTTATCATTTGTGACCGTGCCCCTTCCAGTAATATAGCCACCTGGATCTCCTACAAAACCAACTGGCCCTTCATCAATCTTCTTAAAGTTTTAAAGCAAGGTTCCATTGCCTGTCATGTGTCTGGAACAACCACGTTCAATGATCCAAACATTTCTTTTGGTCTTTAGCTATTCTTGCATACAAAGAGATGATTAGTTATATTTGGAAACCCAAGCCTCATTTGTCTTGGGCTTGTCAAAATGGACTGAAGACAATGCAATAGTGATTGATCCTAAGTTCAGACTTTAAGGATCATCTGCTGTTATTGATGAAGAACTTTTAGTCACATGGTCTTCCTTTATCTTCCACACCATCTTTGGAAGATTAGACTTGAACTTCAATACTTCGGAAGTTTTAACTTCGAAAGTTTTGGAGACTAGACCTTCAGAAGATCTTACTTTCACTACAACAAACTTCAGTGCTTCGGAAGCATTCTTTCTTACAAGACCAAATTTCTTCCGAAGGCAACTTTTCACTTATCTTCTTTTCCAATTTGAATCTTCTAAAAGGAAGAGAGTTTCCATTCGAAGCTTTCTTCTTCTTCTTCTTATAAGTCTTCTTTTTTGTCATGTAGATAGTACTTTTAGGATTATAGATGCAATCCTTAGCAAGATGAGAAGTACTACCACACATGATACATTCAACTGGCTTCCTTCTGAGTGTTTTCTTTTGAGTAGAAGGTTGAGCTTGATCACTTTCAATTTCCATCTTCATCTTCTCAGATGATGCAGAAAGCTTCTTAGGGTGAAGGTTGCACTTGTATCTGGATGGTTCCAGTTGTGTTACAGTGGTACACAACTAATCAGCCTTCTTTTCTTCATAGGGATGAATTAGACATAAACTTGAATTCCTGGTACTAGAGTCCATTGTTATATCTTCACTGTTCACCACTTCAAATCATGTAGAGATAAAGACTTGTTTCTGCTTGGAGTTGAAGGTGGCCTTGATCTCTTGAGCCTTCTTTGATCTCCTCTCGGATTTTTTGATCAAGTTCTTTCTCTTGGATTTTATGATCCCTGGTTCTTTCCTCTCCTCAGGAGAATAGTAACCTTTCTTAGGATGATCTTCTTCACTCATCTCAAATTCATTCTTTACTATCTGCTCTTTATCCTTTTCTTGAAAGGGGTCTGTGAGGGGATGCTCATCTTGACAAGTTTCACACCTTGGAGATCTTACAGATAGTAGAGTGCATGGAGGAGCTATCTAAGCAGATCCCATCCCCTGCTTGTTCTGATAACACAATTTTTCATGCAAGGATGAGGATATAATATTCTTGAAGGTCTCTTCTTCAAGAACATATTTTTCTATCCTGGCTTTGCTGATCACAAGCTCAGCCTGGCATTCAGTTAACTTAGTGATAAGATCTTTGATTTGAGTCCTGTAGTTGGTGTGTTCATGCTTAAGAGTTGAAATGATTTTATCTAGATCTTCTATTTTAAGTTTATAATCATTTTAGCTCATTTAAAATAAGCTTTTAAGATGTTTAAGGACTGAAGGTCAGATCTCATCTCTAAATTATAGGACCTGTATCTGTTAACTTTAGCAATATATTCTGGGGTACAAAGATGTTACAATACCTTGGATTCTTCATGATCAGCCATCAGTGCTTGGTTTAAAGATGAATCTTCAACCTGAAAACTCCAATTAAAGCCTCCTTCTTTAACAGCAACTACAGCTTGCTGCTTGGGCTTCTTAGTATGTGGAGCTTCTTCCGTGTAGTTTGGTCTGGGTTATGCTTGGTCACCATTTGTTCTTCGTGCCTTGAACTCCCTAGCAAGGTGTCCTATTCGCTTACAGTTGTAAAACTTCACCCTACTTTTGTCTAGCCTAAACTTTCTACTGGTTGCAAAACTTCCTCCCTGTACTCTTGTACAACTTCTTGGCCTTGTGAATAAGAAGAGCCATCTATTGAACTATCTCCATATACTTCAGGTACTCCAGATCATCTCGATGGATGTAGTCCAAGTCTTCAAGGGTGAAGAGAAAGTTGCCACTGTTTTCATCAGTAGACATAAAGGCTTGAGAAAAACTTGTCTCTTGGAATAGGCTTCCTTGGATGTATCTCCCCCTTGGTGTCTGTGGGAAGGTGATGAAAAGACACTTTTGCGAGTTTCAAGGTAGTAGATGAGATGATGCTATGGTTTTCTACAATCCTTTTCAATCACATGAAGGGCTGAACTCTGCGCATTATTGAAGTTGCCAGATGGATTTTGCATGTTCATCTCCATCTGTTATCCATCAAGGATACCATACAATAGTGTGTCCATTGTCTGGGAAGAGAGGACATGAACTTCCTCATAATGTCCATGTTTTAAAGATTTACTCCAACATCCATTAGAGTATCCATAATCTTAACATACCTGAAGTATTATTGAGTCATGGTTTCACCTGTTTTGAAGGTGAAGTTCTCAAACTGCTGCTTCAAGTGGTCTTTCTTGTTCTCTTTAGCTTCATTATAGCCCTCATACATGAGCTTTAATGTATCCCATAGTTGCTTAGCATTTTTGCACTTCTTAAAGCCTCTATGATAGAGGTTTGGAAAAGCAGTTTGGAATGCCATGATAGCTTTCTGATCTATATCAATCTTTTTTCAGTCTTCTTCAGAGTAGCCAGACACTTCCTTTAATATCATGCCATCACCAACAACAGCTGAGGAGGTGCATGGTACATGAGGTCATGAGACAATAGATCCCCACATCCTACTATTTGAGAGTTGATGAAGCCTTCCATTCTTTGGCACCAAGTATCAAAAACATCATGATGATAAGTGGAGACTTTGTCATATTATCAGTTTCCATATCAACCATTGTGAGAGCTGCCATTTAAGTTATTAAGTGATTTGTGAAACTAAAAGGATTTAAGATGGTAAGATCTTACAATCAAGAGCCTGAAAAGCTCTAATCCCAACTGTAGGACCGTTTGAGGGTGGTCAATACCATTAGTTTCACAATGTGAAGAGTGTTAGAACACTTAATAGATCAAATAGGGAACCGGGTTTAAGTAGATGATACTAAGAACACAAGTAAGTAATGAGATAGAACAAAGAAGAAGAACAAGATAAGTACGGTTTTCAGGAATGTTGTATATTGCTCTCAAGTTTTATTACAAGTGTTACAAAGCATTAAGATATATACAAAAACCTGAGATAGTTATATACTACATCCTACAGTCGACTGTACTTTGATAGCCAGCTGAAAACACTAATCTAGACAACAAGATCAATGTACAGTCAAAAGACAGATTGCCTTATGACTTGTGACTATGACATGACATAACTCACATCCTAATCTATTACAAAAAGGATAAAGCGTACAAAGTAGAAAGTTGTAGATAATTGACCATAATCTACATTTGACAAAAAGCATGGACCTTTTCACTAACTTATATAACTTGGTGAGTCTTTAGAGTAGCAGCAAAAAGTTGTTCAGCTTTTATCAAAAGGTGATCAGAGAAATCATGTCTTCTCTTTTTTCGGAAGAAAACACTCTTCAGTCTTTTGGCTTCGGAAGACTTTGTCTTTGAAGCTTCGAAAGACTTCATCTTTGGCTTTGTAAGATTTGGTATTTGGATTCGAAAGATTTTACACTTAGTATATTTTCTTTGAGTTGTATAAAAATTACGAAGTAACTTTACTCTGCACTTCATGCATGCATGCTAAGAGCTCTTTGGTTGCTTGGTTGCATCAGCCTTTAAGTATAAACCTTACAATCTTCTATAATAAAGGAAAGCTTTTGTTTTTTTATCATGTATCATCTTTACATAAGCCATCCTCATAATTTTGAAAAATGTCATTACTTCCTTTTGTTTTTTTATCCACATGGCATGTTTTCAGTAACACATTTCCAGATGTTGTTTCTTAGCATTATATACACACACTCTTTAAAATATACAAGCGGACCTATACTGACCTGGTTTTTTATTCAGGTCTTCCCTAAACCTATTCAACACACATAAATATGAAACCTGAAATTATGTTCTCAAAGTGCTATGGTCGACAGCTACTATAATCCACAACAACTCTAATACGTCGGTGTTGTCATGACAGTCCCTTTAACATGCATCTTCTCTATTGATCAAACTTCTATATAGAAGAATCTTGGCTTTTGAGGAATTGTTTTTTGATCTAGATTGCAAAAACATATATTCTAGATTCTTCTTCATAATCATTCTTCACTATCTCAGGTAATTTATATCCTCCTAAACCCCTTTACCCATTTAAAGATAATCAAGAATTGATGATCAAAGCATGTAATTTTATTGATTTAATGATATAATTCATAATATTATACATTTCATAAAACTTTACAGCATAAGTCATTAATAAAAAACATTCAGTTTATTGATAATTACTGTTGTCATGCAATACAACATTGTTTAAACTACAAAAGAAAACATTCGTTAATTGCATTACAAAACAACAATAATAACATGCGTGAATGGATGCCAATCTTGCCTTGCCGAGTAGCCTCCCTGCGTGCCATCCTCAGCAACCATCACCTGCCAACTAAAAATGCATAAAAGTTAGCGTTGCTAAGTGAGTTCTATTTTTATTGTATTTTAATACCTTATACATTCCATACATAAAATACTCTTTTCATAAAAAATACTTTCTTAACTTTCACACATGATCATTCATTATTGCACGTATTCGTTCGTTTCATACTTTATCATTTCATTCGTTCCGTACTTTATCTTTATCGTTCGTTATCGTTCATTTCGTACTTTATCATTTCGCTCGTTTTTTACTGATTCTAAATCCTGTCAAGCTTTTCCCCCATCATGGCCCGAAGCCACCATTCCGGGCACAAAGCCTCATTACTAATTGGCACAAAGCACGTGGCCCGAAGCCACCATTCCGGGCACAAAGCCTCATTTTTATCTAGCACAAAGCCGTAACATATCTTGGCATAAAGCCCGAGGTCGAATGACAAGGATCCCGTTTTGTACTATGGATTCAGACACCAAGACTTGTCCCCTGTGTGTGTACCCTCATGGGTTAGCCAAAATCGCACGCTATAGACCACACAGTTGAGCTGACAACTCTCAAAGAGTTGTGATCCTCCTTTTAATCTAGCAAGCCAGCACACCATGACGAGCTATGATCTCCTTGATAAACAGATCCGCCAATCGTTCAGATGAGTACGTCTCGCGGATCAGTAGAAAGTTAGCACACTTCGTCAGTCGATCAAAAATCACCCAAATGGTATCATACCCCCTCGCCGTGCGGGGTAACTTTATGATGAAGTCCATGGTGATATGTTCCCAGTTCCACGCGGGTATATCCAACAGCTGGATCTTCCCGTATGGCTTCTGATGCTTTGCTTTCACTTGCAAACAAGTAAGGCACTTACTCACATACTCCACTACATCGCGCTTCATACCCGGCCACCAATAATCCTTCATAATATCTTGATACATCTTCGTGCCACCAGGATGAATGGAGTATCGAGTCTTATGAGCTTCATCCATAATTTGCCCTCATAGATCTCCATAACAAGGTATCCACATTCGACCGTTTCGGGTTCTAACACAGTGAGTGTTCTCACCCAACTCTATGACTAGTCCTCTCATCCTTTCAGAGTTAAGGCGATCTTCTTTCAACACCTCATCTTGAAATCTTTCACTTGTGTCATCACATCAGTGGTCATAACCAACTAATAAGCCTTCACCCAAATCGGCTCGGGTCTCTCCTTTCGACTAAGGGCATTGGCCACAACGTTGGATTTACCCGGATAATAGTGGATCTCGTAATCGTAATCTTTGATGAGGACTAGTCATAGAGTTGGCAGGGAGGCTACTACAAAAGAAAACATTCGTTAATTGCATTACAAAACAACAATAATAACATGCGTGAATGGATGCCAATCTTGCCTTGCCGAGTAGCCTCCCTGCGTGCCATCCTCAGCAACCATTACCTGCCAACTAAAAATGCATAAAAGTTAGCGTTGCTAAGTGAGTTCTATTTTTATTGTATTTTAATACCTTATACATTCCATACATAAAATACTCTTTTCATA
>BJCO01428810.1:0-13936 GCA_018326465.1 Flaveria floridana | reverse complement strand
ATATAAAAGTACCTTGAAAATTTACATCCTGTGTTTATTTACTGCTTGTTACTTGTTATATTGTGATCAACTCTTCATAGACTCTTTCTGAGTGTCGTTCAAGGTGAGTTTGAGAGAAAAACCAATTGTTGAGTGACCAACATACGATCCTGCAGTCCACAATAACCTAAATCGTACTATTAGTCTTTGTAGCATTTTGATGAGGTCTATAGTAATATTTTTCAATTTCCACTCCGTTGTTTTAGGTTGTTGCAACAAACCGAATGGCCTGCGGTGCTCCGCCTTAACTTTTAAACAAGTCACTCTCCACGGTTTTCCACATAAACCATAAAAAGGTTGTTTAGAAGATTGGGATGCCTGCGTAACCAACTATACATTAAACATGCAATAGAATACTGGTGTTGATACTTCTCACGACTCACCACTTCATCTCCAGCAAGCCACGCTCCTTGGTCTTCCACACAAATAAAGGTTATTGTAATTGAAAAGAGGGCAATATTTCTTGTAAGAGTTATCTTAGAGGCTGATGCTAACTAACAATCTCTCAGCATGCATACAGAGGTACATGAAAGTTACTTCGGAAAGATTTGACAATGCACAAAGAAATTCACTAAGTGTCAAATCTTTCGAAGCCAAATACCGAATTCTTCCAAAGCCAAGAGTGAAGTCTTTCGAAGCTTCAAAACAAAGTCTCCCGAAGCCTGAAGACTGATTTGTTCCAAAGACAAAGAAGATGTGCTTTCTCTGACATGCTTTTGATAAAAGCTGAAATACTTTCTACTACCATCTCTTAAGACTCACCAACTTATACAAGTTGGTGATTATATCTTTACTTTTGTCAATTGTACATCATGGTCTTTGACTCTGTAACTTTTCATTCTTGTACTTTTATCCTTTTTATAATAGATAAGGATGTGAGCTATGACATGTCATAGTTACTAGTCAAAAGGAAATCTGCCTTTTGACTTTACATTGACCCTGTTGTATAGATTAGTGTCCCAGCTGGCCCTCAAAGTATGGCCGGATGTAGGATGTAGTACAAAGTGTCCCATGTAACCAGTCCTTAGGACTAAGCCCTGTAACAATTGCAAAAACACTTGAGAGCGATATACATCATCCTTAAAAACCAAAATCTTTGTTCTTGTGTGTTCTTTACTTTTGTTCTTTGCTTAACTAGAGTTTTGAGAGCGATATACATCATCCTTAACTAGAGTGTAAGGCACCAAGGACAAATGGTGGCCAAAGATAATATAGGCCAAACTAAACTAATGCAACTCCCAGAACTAAGAAGCCAACCTAACCAAAGTAACAAGTTGTATTGTTATTGAAGATGGAAGCTTTAACTAGAGTTTTAAACCAGAGGATGTCTATCCATATCAAACGCTAATGGCTGACCATGATAAAGCCAAGGTATTGGAACATCTCTATACTCCTGAATGCATTGCTAAAGTAAATATGTATATGTCCTATAACTTGGAAGTGAGATTTGATCTCAAGTCTTTGAATGTTTTAAAAGTTGATTTCAAAAGAGCTGAAAATGGCTATTAACTTAAAATAGAAGATTTAAAGAAAACAATTTCTATTCTTAAGCATAAGCACACAAATTACAGAACTCAAATCAAAGATCTCATTACCAAGTTAACTGAATGCAAGGTTGAACTTGTGATCAGTAAAGCCAGGGTAGAAAAATATGTTCTTGAAGAGGAAACCTTCAGGAGCATCATATCTTCATCCTTGCATGTGAAGATTTGTTATCAAAATAGGTAGGGACTGAGATCAAGTGAGATATCTCCTCCACACACATTATTATATGTCAGATCTCCATGGTGCGAAACTAGTGAAGATAAGCTACCCCTCATTGATCCTATCCAAGAAGAGGATGAAGATGAAGAGGATATAGTGAAGGATAAACTAGAAGTGAGTGAGGAGGTTGATCCTAAGAAGGTAACTATACACCCTGAGAGAAGAAAGAACCAAGGATGGCCAAATCAGCTAGGAAGAATTTGATTAGGGCTGCTAAAAGAAAATCAAAGAAAGCCAAGAGATCAAACCCACTTTCAATCCAAAGAAAAAACAAGTCTTTATCTCTACTGGTTTTAAGGTGATGAAGACTAAATACTTAAATATAAACTCTAGTACCAGGAATCCTACTTTAAGTTCAAACCATCCTTGTCAAGAGAAGAAGGTTGAACAAATGTGCACTACTACTACACAACCTGAACCATCAAAATCCAAGAGCTAGCTTTACCAACTATATCATCTAAGAAGATGAAGAAGAAATTGAAAGAGATCAAGCTCAACCTTCTCCTCAGAAGAAGGCCCTTAGAAGTATACGTGTGGAATGCATCATGCGTGGTGGTACAACTCATTATGCTAAGGATTGTATCTACAATCCTAAGAGTACCATTCATATAAATAAAGTAATGCGTCCGAAGTACTGAAGTATGCTGCAGTGGATGTAAAAGCTTCCGAAGGTTCAGTCTCCAGAACTTCAGAATTCTGAAGTCGTCAAAACTTCTGAAATTGTGAAGGCCAAGTCTAATCTTCCAAAGATGGTGTGGAAGATAAAGGAAGGTCATGTTACTAAAGTTTCTTCATAAACAACAGCCAAGGATCGTCAAAGCTTGTATATGGGATCAATAACTATTAAACTATCTTCAGTTCATTTCAATGAGCCCACGACTAGCAAGGCTTGGGTTTTCAAATGTAACTAACCATCATTTTTTCATGTGCAGTAACAGCTGAAGAGCAATAGAATTGTATGGATCATTGATAGTGAATGTTCAAGGCACATAACAGGCAATGGCTCTTTGCTTCAGAACTTTAAGAAAATTGATGGAGGGCCAGTTTCTTTTGGAGAAGAATCAGGTGGTTACATCACTAGAAGGGGTAGTGTCATGAATGGTAAGCTCAGCATTGAGAAGGTAAACTTTTTAAAAGAGCTTGGGTATAATCTTTTAAGTGTTTCTCATTTTTAAGACAAGAGATATAACATTATGTTCACTAAGTTTGAGTGCATTGTTCTCAAGCCTGGGGTGATCATTCTTCAAGAGCATATCTTGCTCAGAGCCCCCATGAAAGGAAATATGTACAAGATGGATCTGCAGGAAACCTCCTATTTAGGATAAGTTTCTTGCTTTCTATATAAAGCCAATAGTGATGAATCTTTAACTTTCACATAAAATAATGTACCATGTAAACTTTAAGAACATAAATAAATTAACTAAAGATGATTTGGTAACTGGAATGCCAAAGAAATAGTTTACAAGTGATAACAATTATCTTGCATGTCTGAAAGGAAAGCAACACAAAGTGTCTCACAAGCCAAAGGAAATGAACTCCATCACTACCCCCTACACTTATTACATATGGATCTCTTTGGCCCCACCAGTGTAATGAGTTAATAAAGAACTTAATATTATCTTATGATCACAATTGAATTCACAAGATATACTTGGGTATTTTTTCTTAGAAGTAAGGATGAGACCTCTAAAATTTTGAGATCATTTATTCTAAAAATTGAGAACCAACATGATCACAAGGTCAAGATCATAAGATGTAATCAAGGAACTAAATTCAAAAACCAAATTCTTGATACATTTATGATGAAAAGGGTATTTTAAGATAATATAATGCTCATAGGACTACTCAACAAAATGGTGTTGCTGAAAAGAGAAAGATGTCACTTATTGAGGCTGCAAGAACTATGCTCTCGGAATCTAAACAGCACATCACCTTCTGGGCAGAAGCAGTTAACACTACCTACTATGTGAAAAGTAGAGTTTTAGTAGTCAAAACTCATGGTAAGACTCCTTATGAATTGCGGCATTAAAGTAGACCTTTCATTGGTTTCCTCATGTCACTTAGATGTCCATGCACCATCTTGAATACCAAAGATCATGTAGACAAATTTGCTGAGAAAGCACATGATGGACACTTCATTGGATACTCTTCCCAAGCTAAGGCTTATAGAGTATACAATCTCAAAACTAGAGTAATTAAGGATTTAGCCAATGTGATCTTCAATGAACACACTCCTATGGTCCTGATTGGCTATTTGATCTTGATTTAGTTACCAACTATTTTAATAATTCTTGTGAAGATGTTTCAGGAACAATAGGTAATGCATCTACAGTAGATCCTTATCTAAGATTTGAGCTGAGAAGATCAAATGATAGAATTCCTTCAGATCTAGTGCTAAAAAACCTACCCTACAAATGGAAATCCTCTCAGCACAACCATGACAAACTCTTCAACTGATACATCTGAGATGCAAACCAATTCCAGTAATGAGACACAAAACTCAAATGAAGGGATTTCTAATGTAGGAGGCGATAGAGATGGTGAAAGTGATCAATAATTTTATGATGCTGACAACCACTCCATTGAAGATAACATCAATGATGTCACATACTCTCTGGATCAAGTCACACTTTATGGGTGTACTAATGTGGTAGGTGATACTCAATCACCAGATCTGAATTTTACTAATTTAGATCTGTCATATTAACTTATTATGATTCCTCAGCTGAGAATCCATAAGTCCCATCCTACCATAAAAATCATTAAAGATGTTAAGACTAGGGTGAGAACAAGAGGACAAACCTATGATAAAAATGTCTGTCTACACTCTTGCTTCTTGTCCCAGATTGAGCCAAAGAAAGTTAATGAAGCTTTAAAAGATGGAAGTTAGGTTGAAGCAATGCAGTAGGAACTGCTTCAATTCAAAAGACAAGGTGTTTAGAACCTATATTTTTTCCACCTGAGAAGATGCCAATAGGTACCAAGTGGGTTTTTAGAAACAAAAAATAGGATAGAGGGCTTGTCATAAAAAACAAAGAAAGACTAGTATTCCAAGGGTACACTTAAGAAGAATGGATTGAATACATAGATATTTTTGCTCATGTAGTAAGACTTGAAGCTGTAAGCATATTCCTTGCTTTTGCTTCATCCAAGGATTTCAAGGTCTACCAACTTGATGTCAAGTGTGCATTTTTATATGGGGTGATAGATAAAGAACTGTATGTCAAGCAACCATCTGGCTTTGCAGACCAAGATCATCCTGATTATGTCTGCAAGCTTGACAAAGCTCTTTATGGACTGCATCAAGCTCCAAGGAAGCGATACGAGACATTGTCATAGTTTCTAGTTCAACATGGTTACAAAAGAGGTACTATTAACAACATACTCTTTATCAAAATAATAGGAAATGACTTGATGCTAGTTCAAGTTTATGTTGATGACATCATCTTTGGGTTAACTAATGAAAGACGCTGCAAAGAGTTTGAAAGGCTAATGAATAATAGGTTTGAAATGAGGATCATGGTGGAACTCAATTTCTTTCTGTGAATTCAAGTGAAACAGGTTGACAATGGCTTCTTCATAAACCAGTCAAAGTATGTGCAAGACACTAACTAGATTTCATCTAACTAAGTATAAGGTTGTTAAGACTTCCATAGTAAGAAATTACTCCCTAGGACCTGATCTTGAGGAGGACTGTGTTCGTTAAACATCTTTACAGGGACATGATTGGGTCTCTTATGTATCTTACAGCCAGCATGCTTGATATCATGTTTGCTCCATACATATGTGCAAGATATCAAGCCAAACCCAAGATATCACACCTAGTTGCTGTCAAGAGGATTCTTAGATGCGTCAAAGGAGCTCCTACACTAGGACTTTGGTATCCAAAGGATTCTGACTTCAATTTGTATGCATATATAGATAGTGACTATGGTGACTACAATATGACTATTAAGTCTACATATTAGGGATGTCAGATGTTTGGTGGAAGGATCATCTCATGGCAGTGCAAGAAACAATCTTGTGTATCTGCTTTAATTTCTGAAGCTGAATATATTACTGCTGCAAGCTGCTATGATCAAGTGCTTTGGATTCAGAATAAGATGCTAGATTATGTATTCAACTTTAAAAAGACTCCTATTCATATAGATGGTAACAATGTTATCTCTATCACAGATAATCCTTATCACTTAAAGATTAGGTATCATTTGATCAGAGATAATTTTGAAAAAGGATTGATAAAACTAGTTTTAGTTAACACAAATGAAAAATATACTAATTTGTTCATAAAAACTTTGGATAAACAGAGATATAAATAACTTGTATTAGCTTTGGGATGATTAACTTTAAGTAGATTTTCTTACTCTAATTTCATAAATTATTTTCCAAACATGTGTGTCTTTAAAGTTTTCTAATTTATTACTCATATAAGCAATGTTTATCTTTGATGAAAAGTTTTTCAAAGTAAATAATCCTTAGAGTTTTAAGAATTATAGACATATTTTCTTTTGGAAGACATTAAAGTTGACTTCGGAAGAAAATTATGTCTTCAAAACTAATAACTACTTACTAAGGGATTTATCCTTGGAAGAAATTCTAATAGATCTTTCGAAGCTTAAATCTTCTTCTAAGTACTTATATTTTTGAAGGACAATTTTCTTCCGAAAGCAACTAAGTCTCGGAAGTTTTATCTTCTTCTTATGTAAAACTTCAGAAGTTTAGTATCTTCTGAAACCAATATGTCTTGGAAGCAAAATTACCCTAACACACATTTTCTTTCGAAGTAATTCTTCCAAAACAAAGAATATCTTCCAAAGTCAATTTTTCTTTAGAAACTTTCTTTAAAACTTTCGAAGGCAAATTACCTTCGGAAGATTTTCACTTTCAAGATAACTACCTTTTCGGGTACTTTTTCAGAGGTAGGACCAACATCTGGATTTCAAAGTTTATACTTTTGTAATAACTTTGTCTCATATCCAAGCATATAAATAGCCTTCACAACGATTCCCCCTCCTTCTTCTTCATCTTCATCTACAAATTTCTAGCCCTAAATCACCCACAAACCCTTGTTGTTCTTCTCATCTTTTTCACTAAATCTTCAGAAAATGGCAACCCTAAACCTCAAAACTAGCCACCCTTTGTCATGCACCTATACTAGAAACATAACCAAGTTGCTCTGTTGTTAAGTGATAAAGACCCTGGTTTCTCAGGGATTTGCAACTATCTTTCCCGCTCATCCTACCTAACCGCTCTCATAATACACCCTCCACTATACGACGATCAACTGCTTGAATTTTGAAGGACCTGCCAAGAGGTTATCTTGGACGATGAGATGGCACTATCTACATTGGTGCAGGGGAAGATTGTATTCATCACTCTAGCCACCATCAACAATCATCTGAGGCTAGATGATGAGTAACATGAAATGTCCATCCTAAAAGAAGTAGTCAACGGGTCATTCCGACTGATGGGCTTTGAAGGGGACTACTCTATGAGGACCTTCAGAGAGGGTAAGGTCTATTTTTAATGGAAATACACCCTTTATGTTATAAGTCACTCTTCATCAAACAAACATAGAGGATGGGACCAAGTTCTAGAATTCCTATCCTATATAATCCATGGGATAGTCCAAGGGATCAAGTTCAAGTACTCATAGTTTGTCTATACAAATTTACTTGCCAACTTAGACTTCTTAGAGTATTATATATTTCCTAGATATGTCCAGCACATTCTCAACTATGAACTGGGGGCACAGTTGAGGGGACCAGAAAATATTCTTAAATTAGGACAGATGAAGCCCGACATCTTCAAAATAATAAGGAAAAGCACGTTGGTTTTTCCAGGGTAGAAACAACCCTTGTCCCAAAAATGTTAGAGCTTCCTGCTTAAGGTGACAACTTGGAAGCACCAGCTAATGTTGAATCCATACCTTATTCACCTTCACCACCCACATAACCACAAATAACTATCACCTAGCAGAGAAAATCCAAAAGAACCTCCACTTAGTCTATTAAGAATGAGTAGGCCCCTATATATTTACCCCTTCAGGAGAAAGTGCAACCAAGAGCTCTCACTTCCCCTGAGGAGCAAACTACTCACATCCCTTCAATGATCAATGTTGAGGTTCCTCATGCTCAGCCTGATAAGCACATAACCCAAGCTGTAAGGCTTCATCATGAGTCTCAAAACTCAGATAAACAACCTTCAGGGGATAGTTACCATGCCCATCCATTGGACCTCAATTAACCAATCCCTGACATTCAATTTTATGATGATGAGATATGGGATTCATTGATTATCATGAGTCTCTCTTCTCCTCCCTTGTTCAAGGAGAGATGAGTGCTCATGTTACTCCTATATCTAGCCTACATCATCCACCCACAACTGAGGTGGGCCTTTCTAAACAAGTTTAGGAGGTCCATGTGGAAGAGGCACTCACTTTTGCAAGTGATTACATCTATAAGACCTCAACCATGGTAACCCAGCTCCTTGGCACTTCTTATGACACTATCATTAAGTAGGGGAAATCAAGAGACCAGGAAACAATATCTAGTAGTAAGGGAGATGACTTTGGTCATGTTCTCGTCCCCCATGATTCTTCTGATGAAGATGAGTGGAGTATGCAACTAAAGGTGTAAAAATTGTCAAAAACCTACACCTATTTAGTTTCTTAGGTTAGTCACCTGGAATCTTAGGTGGGTACCTTACAAAGGCAGATCCTTAATTAGTAACTTGAGATCATCGATCTAAAGGGCATGTTAGCTGAGAGGCCTGCCAGGCGTGTTCAACCAGATCCATTAAAACCTATGGATGTGGTGGACCTAACCCTAGCTCACCTATTCAAGTATGTGATACTACCAAATAGGGGGAGAAAGTCTTAACTATAACCACAGAACCTGGGAGCACTGCCAAGAGTATGGATATTAAGGACTCACCATCCTCACTTGCAATTGTCCAGACTTAACAACCTCCTAAGGCCATATTAATATGGATGCTATTATTCAAAGTCTATTTGAGGAGGGTGTACCAAGGGCTATGTCACCCCATCCCATCTTGCTGAAAATCCAATTATAGGATGGACGTATGACACTGACAGAAAAGCGTTGGTGCTTTCATCATATCAAGGTCAATAGGAAGTTTTCAAGTTCCAAACCCTGAGATTCTATGAAAGCTTTTCTCTGGTTGACCTGCCACTTGCCAACTAAGTTAAAACATGCAAGCGATAGGTTAGCTGAAAGGATCCAGCTGAGGGTGTGTGAGGAGTTCAAAAGAAGAACAAGTTTATATAGACAGAGGCTAGCAGGGAAAACAGTTGGTCAACTAGATATTAAGGCATACCTTAAGATTAGCTTTGAAGGGGAAACCTTAGTTGAAGGCCCAACTATAGAAAATGTAAACCTTGAGACTAAAACTCCTGCAGCACCCATTACCCTCAGTGAGACACCAGCTGGTGAAGGTATCTTATAGCCTCTTCCTAGCTAGAGCTCAAGTTCAGAACCAAGTCAAGAAAGCCAAAGCTCTTTCCTCCCTGAGTCACACAACCTAGTGCTTGACAAAGAAAAAAGGATTATAACCTCTAAGGATACTGAGGAGGAGAAGAGGGAGAGTAAGAGAAAGGCAAGAGTAGAGAGGAAGAGAGAGACCCCCAACTTTATGCAAGCTACAATTAGGGCTGCCCCTAGGCCAAATACTCAAGAGGATGAGTTAAGGGTAGCTAGATTAAATTATCTTGGGTCCAGGAACTACAACATTGATGAACAAATCTCTCTTCCCTTGGATGAACTAAATGAACTAGCTGACACTAAAGTGTCAAAAGAGAAGAAGGAGCCTGAGGCTGCTGAATTGCTCCTCAAGATCAAAGAAGAAAGGAAAAGAATACAATTGTATAAAGCCCATGTCCTTTCTCCAGTTCAAGAAAGGCCTAAAGCGGAGTCTGTGGTTGTTGAAGAAGAAACTCAAGTAGGTAGCGAACAAGACAGACAAAACATGATAACCTAGTTTAGTTCCACAAGTCTCTATCAGATAGCAGCTCTACTCCCTCTATCTTATGAATATATAGAGTTTGAATACCTTAAGTAGCAAGAGAAAGAAGTTCTCAAAGAGAAAAAAGCTGCTAAGAGGAAGATGAGGGAGGAAGCCAGAAGACTGATTTTTTCTAAAGAAAGAGAAGACATGCTTTCTCTGACATGCTTTTGACAAAATCAAAACTACTTTCTACTATCATCTCTAAAGATTCACCAACTTATACAAGTTGGTAATTATCTCCATACTTTTGTCAAATGTACATCATGGTCTTTGAGTCTGTAACTTTCCACTCTTGTACTTTTATACTTTTTGAAATAGATTAGGATGTGAGCTATTGCATGTCATAATCACTAGTCAAAAGGCAATTTGCCTTTTGACTTTACATTGATCTTATTGTCTAGATTAGTGTTCCAGCTAGCCTTCAAAGTATGACCGGTTATAGGATGTAGTATAAAGTTTCTCATGTAACCAGTCCTTAGTACTAAGCCTTGTAACAATTGTAAAAACACTTGAGAGAAATACACATCATCCTTGAAAACCAATCTCCTTGTTCTTATATGTTCTTTACTTTTATTCTTTGTTTCATTTGCCTAGTTCCCTATTTGATATATTTTGTGTTATACTCTCAAACACGTGAAAATGGAATGTTTGAGTTCGCATGCATGAAAATTGATGACGTAGAATTGTCATAACTAGAATAAAGTTGGTTTTTAGGTTTAAATGATAGAACCTTGTTATATATGCGTGTATTTGATCAACATGTCAAAATTTGAAATCAGATAGTTCAATTTTATACTTTGAATTCTATTATGTTATGATTAATACCATATAGGCATGCGAATGTGAGGCCCATACTTAGTTGGATTGGCAGGGTTAGTTCGTGAAGTTGCAAGTTTACTTCACATAACATGTGATGAGTGGCCTACACTATATGTATCTAAGTTGCATGATGGTATAGGTAGTCATTGAAGGTTTTGTCCCATGTTTATCAAAGTAGGTTTAACCACTTAAACATAGAAAACGCAACGGATATTAGGGTTTAAACATGTTGTTAAGAATCTGAAAAATATGAACCATTTTCAAACAAAAACAAAACCCAAGAACAATGATCTTTTATATACATATGAAATGGCATGCTATCAAAAATGAAAATACAACCATATGGTGTTCTTGAACTACCTTTCAAGAACAAGATGTTTTAGTAAGGATGAGATGAAGATGATGTTGTTCTTGTATGTGCAGCCCTCAAGGAAGAAAGCCTCAAGCTTGTATACCCACAAGCTCTTCCAAACACCTACTTGTTAGGTAGTATAACACCAAGACCCAACTCCTTCTTCTAGAACCCGAAAATCAGCCAAGAATGTCTTCAATTTCAGCCTTGATTTCGAATTTTCAGCCAAGGAAGAAAGGGAAAATAAACCTTTGCATGTGTGAGAGAGAAAAATGTGTTCCAAGGGAAGAGTGCAAGAATAATTAGTCTTGTAATTAACCAAGACAAAAAGGAATCCCCATGTGAAGGGGGCGGCCGAATTAGGCTTTTTGAAATTGGCCCCCCCCAATTTTATTTTATATAATTTGCACTCTTCTAATCATAAGTTTTATAAAATTAAAACCTCTTTTTAATTTTATAATATTAACACACTATTATTTGTTATTATTCAACTTATTTAAATAATGTAACAAATAATTTCTCATTAACAAATTATCCATATAATTTGTTTTATTTCAAATGCAATGTTTTAGAAAACCCATTTTCTAAATTGGTGTCAATATTTATATGTTTGATCTCATCAACAATTAAATATTTATTGGTGTTCGTTTAGCTTGTTATTGGGTATGACCCGACTTGGATCATAACGTACTAACCACATCAATCTTGGATGTGTCTTGGGCATAGAAGATCCAACAATCTCCCACTTGCACAAGATTGATATAAGATTGATGCAAGCAGTAAATACCGCCTAAAAACGGTTAACTACCCTTAATACGTATGATTAAGTGCCATTCAATAACAACATCCCCTTCAAGTACCTTACTCGAAATTTTTTAGGTGAATCAATCATTTATCCTTTTATCACAGATGTCATGTTAAATTTCAGAGACACAGAGTGATCATTCTCTATTGATTTAACTTTATCAGGCCTTAGACATCTCACTTTCAATGAATAAGAGGGACAAATCCCATCTTGACTACACACGTCTCTCACAATTACCTTGTATTATACCTGAACTCAGACTTATGTACTACCATGTTTCAGAACAGCGAAGAAATAAGTCAAAGCATAATATTCGGTAAATATCAAGACCCAATATGTATCTCAGGTCAGAGGATACTAAATGATATTTACCTTTACTCAAAATTACTTATGATCAATCAGGAAGATTCCATGTAGTAATGTTTGAGATGCAGGTCAGTCCAATATTTGTATCCCACAAATATCTATGAACTTTGGCTATAACCCTTTGCTCTATATTCATCCATATAAATATCTACCAATCCAAGTTCATAATAGTGTTACCTTCATACTGGTTCCTACAAGTATGAACGATTACGGACGTTTTGAGTAAATGATTTACTCATGGATTTTAAACGTGCAAAATAGGAATATTAGTTGAACTATTATAACCAAATAATTCATTCAAGTAATAAGGGTTACAATATCTAAATACAAAATTAAAGATCAAATCCAGTCACTAGAATATTGAAGTCCCATGGCACAAGTATGACTTTCATGCTTTGTCTTTTCAAGAAGCTTCGTGAGTGGATCCGTAATGTTTTGATCTGTGTGAACTTTGCAAATACATATCTTTCTCTTTTCAACTTCATCCCTTATGTAGTTGAATCTCCGTTCAATGTGCCTAGTCTTTTGATGTGCACGGGGTTCCTTGATTTGAGCAATCGCACCCTCGTTATCACAAAGAATTTCTAGGGGGTCCTGAATGGAAGGGACCACCCCTAGATCAGCAATGAATTTCTTCAACCATGCAGCTTCCTGAGCTACCAATGAAGCGGTGATGTATTCTGACTCTGTACTTGATAATGCCACCACATCTTGCTTAGAGATCTTGCAAGAAATTGCTCCTCTATTCAAGATGAAAATGTACCCCGATTGTGATCATGAGTCATCCCGATCAGTTTGGAAACTCGCTTCCGTGTAACCCTTTACTACGAGTTCCTCCTCACCAGATCCATAGATTAGGAACATACCTTTAGTCCTCCTTAGGTACTTAATTATGTTCTTAACAGCCATCCAATGACTGTTTCAAGGATTTTGTTGGTATCGACTTGTCATGCTCAAAGCGCATGACACGTCCGGTCTAGTGCATATCATTGCATACATGATGGATCCTATAGCAGACGCATACGTGATTCCCTTCATCTTGTCTTGCTCATCCTTTGAGCTTGGACATTGAGTCTTACTCAATATCGTTCCTCTTTGGATAGGTACCGTACATTTCTTAGAGTTTTCCATCTTGAACCTTTTTAAGATCTTGTCAATGTATGCACTTTGATTTTAACCTATCAACTGCCTTGATCTATCCATATAGATATTTATTCCCAAAATATAGGAGGCTTCACCAAGATCCTTAATGGAAAACACCTTCCAAGCCAGGCTTTTACCCCCTCCAAGGTTGGAATGTCATTTCCAAATAGTAGAATGTCATCGACATATAATACTAGTAAAGTGATGATGCTCCCACTAGCTTTCTTATATACACATGCTTCATCGGTGTTTTTGATGAACCCAAATTTTATTATCTCTTCATCAAAACGGTGATTCCAACTTCTTGATGCTTGCTTCAATCCATAGATTGATTTCTTTAACTTGCATACTTTATTAGGATGCTTTTGATTGACAAAACCTTCAGGCTGAACCATATAGACATCTTCCTCAAGATATCCATTTAGAAAAGCAGTTTTGACATCCATTTGCCAAATTTCATAATCATAATGAGCAGATATGGCAAATAATATCCTAATAGACTTTAGCATTGCAACGGGTGAGAAGGTCTTATCATAATCAACCCCTTGAGTTTGAGTGAAATCTTTTGCTACAAGTCTAGCTTTATAAGTATCCAAGTTTCCATGCATATCGGTTTTCTTCTT
>BJCO01428793.1:0-10293 GCA_018326465.1 Flaveria floridana | reverse complement strand
TTTGAAAGATCTCAAACCTAAGGAAGGTTTGTTAGTTAATCTGTGAATCCCAACAGTTGGATTTCTTTGAAGCTGAGGATTAACATAACCTTTGCTCAATTGTGTATTGGCAAATCCTATCCTTGGTGAACTCTTTCACATGTGATGTGGTGGCGGTTTAGTATGAGAGTGTGTTAGGTCACATCTAAACTAAAAGATAAATACAGGGACGCTTGTCAGCGTAACACACAACCTCGCAGTAACACCAAAGTAAGTACCATTGGCGGAGGGCTTGCTAGTATGAGGGTGGAGCTTCATAAGCCAAAACAAGAAAATATAAATTCATAGACAAGATAAAAGATAAATGCTCGAACCATTATGGATAGTCAATGCACACAAGCAAAATTAATCTCTATGTTGAGCTAGTAAAATCTTCAAAAATATTATCCTTCTTTACTTTGAAACTTGAAATACCATAACATTACGAAAGCGCCAACGAACCTTCCACGGAAATATCACGATCACCTCAAAAAGCAATTTCTTTGAATAGAAAATTGGGTTCGAATCAAATCAATTAATCCAACCCACCATGAAAGTTGGCAAGATAGAAGAAGGAAACAAGGGATCGGATACGGAGGACCAAATAGAAGAAGCTATCGAACATGATTGCCATCTATGATATCTAAGTCACAACTATCAACTTTCAAAGATCAATAAAATTCTAAACTCTTTTCATCACGAACTCATCATGATCCCCACCCATGGTCTAAATCCGTATACTATTAGAACTTAAAAACGACTAAGAGGAGAACACATATCAAAGCAAATGAAATTGAGATTGTTACAAATCTCCATGAATAAGCTTGCACCATAGCAAAGAATAAGGTGTAAAGAAGCCCTAACCATGAATCTTTCTAAAAACTCATACATGAACCATTTCCATCTATTGTACCGGAAAAATAATATGGAATCATGCCTGTTTAGTAAAGTTTAGCATAGAACTTGGTAATATGATACCACACACTATTTCTATATCGAGGATGAATAACATTAAAAAATACCCAAGCCTAACCCCATAGGAAGATATATGTACAACCGATAATACGCATTAATGTGTACCGACATGTGGGTGCAACAATTCCGAAACTACTTTAGCTCTTCCTTTTTCAACTGAATTTAAATTACCTTATATTATATATACTAATGGTCGTAATAGTAATCGTAAGCTTCCACAATCGTAGACTCAATGTGTAACGTGGGTATTGTAAGATTGCTAGGCACCAACAACTTTTCTTAAATCAGATCTAGTGATTTAATTTGCCCCTATATATAATGTGTCTTTGTTAGTTTTAATTTAAATTCAAGTTTTTCTTAATGTCAGTGTGTAATACTTTTCTACTTTTAATAATCTATAGGCTTATTATTAAGTAACATAATAATTGAGTATCATGACTATACATGAGGAGCGTATAAGAGGAGTTTCTATAGGCTCCAATTGGTTCCCTGTGTCCATAAAAATAAAATATGACTATTTGGTGTTATTGTAACTTGTTGTAAACACTTTTAACATTTAGAACTGGTTCGATGCGGTTCAGAAACGTTAAGACCATTTTTGAAACCGAAGCCGACAGTTGGATTAATACCATTTTACAAATCAAAATTGAAACTGATACTTCGATTAACCACATTTTGATCATTCGCCCATGGTTAATTTCAATGAATTAAATAATATAATTAACATAGAGTTTTAAACCAAAATTCTAACTAATAACTTTTTCTTAGTCTAGTCGTGGACCAACTTATAAGGACAGTTCATTTTTAAGTTCCCACCAAAACTAAAACCAAAGTCAGGGTGTGCACACAATAATGTGTCCGCACATCTTGTATTGTTTTTGCTTGTTTAGGTGGTACCTCTATACACAAAGAAAACCTACTATGTAGATATATTTTTACAACTATGAATTAAAAAGGTGAACATATGGAATTCTAGTAAAATTAAGAATATTATATTATATTCGTTGTACATAAATGGTATCCGATTTAGAGTGGTTAATTCGGCTAATTTGTATATCAAAATCAAAACTGAACTGCAATGTTTGGTTAATCGGTTATATCTTAAGAGAACCGTCAGTTAATTGTTCATTTTGGTTAATTCGTTTAAGTTGATTCAGTTATGGTTGGTTAAGTCGGTTAATCGCTCATGGTGTAGTGATTGAATGGTTAAAAGACAAGAATAATATAATTCAAGCAACAAATTGTAAATAAACTTCAAAGTATACTGCTCTATGATTCAAAGTGTTTGCAAGTGGGAACAAAATCAGGAAATCTTAGAAATCTACTTAATTACATTAAAAGCAAAATATTTATACTAAACCCAAAAAGGTCTTGCACGAGAAGTAAGTTCTCGCGCGAATCTTTAGTTCTCACGTGACTAGATCTTCATTATCTTCATTTATTTCCTGAGCCTCTAGGTTCAATCTCTAAAAAAGTAATAATATAAATAGCATTTGATTCAGTATGATTAATTCAGTTATTTTGTAAATTATAACCCAAACTGAACCACAATGTTCTGTTAATCAATTATACCTTAAGATAAATGTTTGTTAATTGTTCAGTTTGATAATTCATTTAAGCTGATTTGATCATGGTTCGGTTAAGTCGGTTATTTGCTCACCCTTACATATGATGTATATGTTCTAAAATTAATAATACAAACGGTATGTGGATCGGTGTTGTTGATACATTGTTTCTAGTTTATGTTCTTCAATGTAAATGTGTTTCATTTCTTACACATATGTAATGAAAATGTTTAATGAAATATGATGTGAGTTTTGATGTTGAATTGTCTTAGTTTATATCATATTCATATTGTAATTAGTATTACTTATATTGATGAACATTATATATAGGTTTGAGGTTGTTGTACATAGTTCTGAGTCAATATTGATTCAGAAATGTGTTCAACTTAGTCAAGTGGTTATTCATGCTAATGGACCATACTTATGGACCATACGCACGAATGAACCATACTTATGGACCAGGCGCACGACTGAACCAGGAGACTGGATCAGTCGTATGACTGAGACATAAGATTGACTCAGTCATACGACTAAACCTTCAGTCGTGCGTATTAGTCAGACGCATGAGTCAGTCGTATGACTGAACCATGCTGATGGTTCAGTCGTACGGATGAACACTGAAAACCTATAAGTACCACATAATTAGTGGAAAAACAAAAGACTTCGAATACTATCATACCCTAGCCGTCCAGAGCGTAAAAGTTCATCCATCCAAGTTTATAGTTCGTTCCTGATCGATTCCAACTTGTTCTTAATGTTTTTTTCATCATTAGATCGATCAGGTTGTTCGTTCTCACTGATTGGATCGCCAATCAAATAGAATTCCATGCTATTTGATCTGGTCTCATGCAGAATCCGTTAGTACTCCGTACGAAAACGGTCCTAACAAGTGGTATCAGAGCTTAGGCTTGTGAGTTTGCGTGGATTCGATTAGTTTTTGTTTTAAACCTAACGTTTTCAATGAAAAGATCCACTTTTTGCTTTAAAAACATGTTTTTGACAAGTGCTGGTGTTAAAGTTTCGATTTTTCAACATATGGCAGATTAGGGTTCGTGAAAAATTCGTTTTTTTGTGTCAAAGTGTTCAAAAATTCGACCTTTTCCCACAACAGCAGCCTCAGTCGCACGATTAGCTCAATCGCACGATTAGCTCAATCGCAGGACTGCATCCCATTCGCATTGTTCAATAGCACGATTGAACTCATTCGCATAGTTCATTTGCACGGTTAAGCTATTCCAGTCGGTTGATCTCAATCGTACTCTTCATTCACACGACTGAATCCAATCGCATGATTGAACTCATTCGCATCCTTCAATCGCACGATTGATCCGGTCGCCTTGCTCAATCGCACAAGTGAATCTGTCTTGTCTCAAGTTTGTTAAATTTTAAGCAATGGAAGATCAGTTTGTTGCGTTTACTACCGGTAAAGACTCACGTATCCAGAATCTTCCTCTTCAGGAGAATGAGATTGGGAATCATAACAAACCACCGAAGTTGTTGACGTTGGATGAGTATCCTCAGTGGAAATAGCGGTTTGAGATCTACTTGAATGGAGTTGACCTAAATCTTTGGACATCTGTAGAGATTGGTTATACTGTACCAGTCAGTGCTAACATGGTGAAATTGACTTTAGGGGGTATGAATGAAGCTCAGAAAGTTCTACATAACACTGAAAAGAAAGCGTATGCACTGTTGACTCAATCGATACGTAAAGACATATTCCATCAGTTCTCTAAAGACAAGCAGTCGAAGAAGCTGTGGGAGGCCTTAGAAAAGAGATATGATGGTAATGCAACTCTGAAGGCGCTGAAGGCTAAAGCTCTCAAAAAGGAGTTTGATAATTTCTCACCATTAGGAAATGAGAGCTTAGATGATATCATTGAAAGGCTAAAGCTCTCAAAAAGGAGTTTGATAATTTCTCACCAATAGGAAATGAGAGATTAGATGATATCATTGATCGGTTCTATCATTTAATGAGTGAATTGCATACTCACGGTGTGACCACATCTATGGAAGACAAAGTTCCAGTTTTGCTGATGGTCTGCCAGACAAATAGGATCCATTTGTGTCTAATCTGTGACAAAATGACACCCTTGCTACATTAGACATAAATGACTTCATTTTAAAGTTAAGGGAGGAGGAATTGCGCCTGAAATACAAGTCTAAGAAAGGATCCTACGCTCAAAATCCTTCACAGTACAACTCTGTTCCTACTCCAGCTTCATCAGGGGCACCGCTTTAAACGGCGTTTGTGTCTAATTCATCTGTTCCTTCCCAAAGCAGTTCCTTAGGAAGTGAAACGTCAGGTTCATCTGGATCCCAATACATAGTTCCTGATTCCAACCCTACCAAGCTGAAGACCGAGAATCTCGGAAATGTCACTGTGGAAGTTGCCAAAGACCACATGGATCTTCTAGCAGTAGTTGTTCAGTCTTATGATGGGTTAGTTGCAGGGAAGATCAGAAATTGTCATCTTGCTGACGAGGACTACGAGCAGGTTGATGAGAATGAGTTGGAGCGCATGGATATCATGTGGGCCTTAGCCAGTGCTGTTAGAAGGGCTAAGAAGTTTGTGAAGAAGAAGGGGCAGAACTTGGTTGCTACAAAAGACACTACATTTGGGTTTGATAAAACCAAGGTCACGTGCTTCAACTGTGGTGAAAAGGGGCACTTCAAACGGAAATACGTAAAGCCAAAGAAGACAGGTAATGGAAACCCTTTTCCTTCATTCAACCGTCAGGATAAAGAGAAGATTGGGGCATCATCAAGCAAATATTCAAAAGCTATGGTTGCTCAAGGAGATGAAGGACAAGACTGGTCCTTCCGATTCGTATCTGAGGGAGAGTCAAATGTAGCACAGGTTGATGATTTGGAGATGGATCTGCGAGCGAGGGAGACATCATAGCTGAGCATGCACGTTCAGATATTGAAAAAGCTATGGATGTTGTAGATCATCTTGTTGAGGAAGAGTTGAATGCTGTAAACTCAGAATCTCCAGTTATTAAAGAACTGACTCTGCATTTATGGCTGATTCGTCCAGTTCCGCTCAGGTATACTCTAAAGACAAATTATTTGATAAACATGCTTGTAAAGAATATGAAAAATTTAGAGAAAGCATTGACTTAAAATTTGCTAGGTTATTAGAACACAGTGATAATCTAGTAAATGATTTAAAACTGTGCACTGAAGCAAATCATGTTTTAAAACAAAATGAGTGCAGTTTTAAGGAAAAGATTGAACTGCTAGGGAAACAACTAACGGAAATCGAGCTTGTTGCCCTAAATCAATCAAATGAGATTAAGTTCTATCTAACCACTTTAGAGGAAACTAAAAAGGAAAAAGCAGTGTTGATAGTCGAAGTTGAATATTTAAAACAAAAACTGCATAGTGTAGCAAGTTCCTCTCATATAGTTCAGAACATAGTGAAAGAACGAAATGGTGGGGAAGGTCTAGGTTATAAAGTAGTACCACCACCACATGAAATCCTTTTAAATACTAAATGTAAACCAATAAATAATAACCCAGTTAAGGATCATGTGGTGACTACTCCTCTGGTCAGTGATCCAGAGTACGTAGGTAAAACTGTGCATTCAGTCACTGAACAGAAGGCTACTACTTCGGGATTGAAAGATAAGATGCTTAAAGAGAATTTGTGTGATAAAATTGAATAGGATAGTGTTGGGTCGGGTTCACAAACATCTACGTCAGAACCTAAGAATTCTAAGCCGACAAACCCTAAACGTGTAAATCATCAAAACCCTGATAAAAGGAAAGAAAAATGCGTTCAAAATGTCAAAACAATTAAATTTGTTAAAGAAGGTGAAGCTTCTAAGAAGTATAAGAAACAGATCAGCTCCCGACCAGACCCAACCCCTCACAGAAGATCTCCCCCACCTGTCAAAGGGAGATCCTGCTATAACTGTGGAAAACGAGGACATATTTCTCCAAATTGTCCTCGTTATCAGACACCCAAAAGGAAAATTAAGCTTTTTGATGGAAAACCAAGATTTTTCAAAAATAGATCTAATACTCCTCCAAGACACCAAAGTCAACACAGACAAGCTCAAAGCAAAGCTGTGTTGCCTAAGGCTAAACCTAGGACTATTAGTGAACCAAAAGTTCATACCATATGCCAGTCGTCTGTTTACCACAAACAGGTCTTATACAACACTAGTTTATGGAAAGAAAAATCAAGTAACGTGTCTGACAGTGAGGAAAAGAAGAAGAAAGATGTTTCCTCGTCCTCTGAAGGTCAGTGGGTTGAGTTCATGATGTGTAATATCTCTGGAAAACCCAAGCCAGTAAAGGCTTGGGTCCCCAACCTGAACTAATAATTTCCTTTCTTTGTGCAGGTTGTCCGCTACAGCGTTATCACTAATACCTAGATTATTGATAGTGGGGCTTCCAGGCACATGATCGGGAATTCGTCTCTCCTTTTCAACGTCAACCAAATTAAAAGGGGACTTGTATCGTTCGCAGGCAACAAAGGAGGTTATATCACTGCATAAGGTGAAGTGGGAAACGAGAAGGTAAAGTTTGACAAGGTAAACTACGTTCAGCAACTGCAAAACAACTTGCTTTCTGTCTCCCAAATTTGTGATAAGGGATTTAAGGTTGTATTTGACAATTAGAAGTGTTACATACTTAAGAAGGAGTATGTTATCCCGGAGGAGCAAGTTCTAATGTCGGCTTCAAGACATAACGATCTGTATGACTTGGACCTTTCAAAAGCCTCCACCACTAAGTCTACTGCTCAGTATTTCTTGTCAAAAGCAACTGAAAGGGATTCAGTTTCCTAGCATATAAGAATGGGACACATCAATCCCAGGAAGATGAACCATCTGGTTCAGAATGAACTGGTGGACGGAGTTACTATCAAGAACTTCCAGCTTCCAGACTTCTGCATAGCATGCAAGAAAGGAAAACAGACAAAGAAGTCTCAAAAGTCAAAGAAAGTTCATTCAATCGAGATTCCTCTTGAGCTTCTACATATGGATCTGTTTGGCCCTGTCAGCACAAAGAGCATTGCTGGTGATTGGTACTACTTTGTGGTGACGGATAATTACACAAGATTCTTTTGGGTGATGTTTCTGAAAGCGAAGTCAGAGACATTTGAATCTTTCAAACATCTTGTTACCATATTGGAGTCACTCTACAAGCTGAAAGTAAGGAAAATATTCAGACAACGAGACAGAATTCAAGAATCAGTGGATGGAGGCATTCTGTCGTGATAAAGGGATTGTTCATCAATTCACTTCTGCCTACACTCCACAGATGAATGGATTTGCTGAATGGAAGAATAAGAGCTTGATCGAAATAGCAAGGACAATGCTAGCTGACTCCAAACTACCGGTTCAATTCTGGAACGAGACAGTAGCTAATGCATGTTATACTCTAAATCGGGTCTTAGTGGTCAAACGCCATGGAAAAACTTGTTATGAGTTGCTCCAACAACGTAAACCCAACTTGGAGTATCTGGAACCATTTGGCGCACCCTGCATGATGCTAAAGAAAAATCAGACTGGGAAGTTCTGCGAGAAGGTAGAAGAAGGTATCTTCCTTGGATAAAGTATACCAGATAAAAGAGTTTACAATAACTCAACTGGTCAGGTAGAAGTGTGGTACAATGTTGATGTACAAAGAAACACCACCCCCTTACGGGAAAAAGACCTTCCTTTTTCTTCGACTATGATGGATTTTTTAAATCCGTCAATCTACCTTCTTCCCATTCTGATAATGTGTTGGCCACTAAAATGATGTACGATGTTCTGAACACTCCTACTCGATACTCGACATCCTCGGTTCCATTAGAAGGTACTACTAGCTCTTCAGGGGGAGAACTAGAAATAAGTGATTCCTCTGATGATGAAGAAGCTAAATCTATAAATGTAAACTAGGAAGAACAGGTTCCCACTGCTGAAAGTACAGCTGCAGCTAATCATGAAGTAACTGGAACTTCTAAACCCAGTTCTTCAACATCTAAAGACACTGAACCTGTGATTCCAAACCTGGATAATGAGGTAGCGGTTCCCACAACTCCTGGAACTAGGATTAATGTAAATCATCCCCTGGACAATATCATCGGGGATATTCTCTCGGGAGTTCAGACAAGAAATCAGCTCTACTCAGCTGATTATACTGCTGTCATGGAAAAGGGATACATACACGATGGGGTATATCGATGTTTTGTTGTCTCAAGTTGAGCCCAAGTATGTAAGTAAGGCCTTAAAGGATGAGGCATGGGTAGCTGCCATGCAAGAAGAACTCCTACAGTTCAAGAAGTTAGGTATCTAGACACTTGTCGACAGACCAAAAGGTGTAAAAATGATTGGCACTAAGTGGGTTCTTTGGTGTAAGCAGGATGACCAAGGGGTCATAATCAGAAACAAGGCTAGGCTGGTTGTTCAAGGGTTCAAGCAAGTCGAAGGAGTTGACTACAATGAAGTGTTTGCACCAGTGGCCAGGATGGAAGCAATTCGAATCTTCCTAGCCTATGCATCCTTTATGCAGATCAAAGTTTATCAATTGGATGTGAAAAGTGCATTTCTTCATGATGAGATCCATGAAACTGTTTACGTCAGTCAACCCGAAGGATTCGAGGATCCTTATCATCAGGATAGAGTTTATAAACTAGACAAGGCGTTGTACGGGCTCCATCAAGCCCCTCGAGCATGATATGAGAAACTCTCCAGTCGTCTGCTGAAACATGGATTTCACAGAGGGGTAATTGACTGCATGTTGTTCATGAAGGAAAAAGATGGTGATTTACTAATGGTACGGATATACGTAGATGACAAAATCTTCGGCTCTAAAAACGAAGCATTACGTAAAGAATTTGAATCGATGATGAAAGCTGAGTTGGAGATGAGTGCCATGGGAGAGATGAAGTTCTTTCTTGGTTTACAAGTCGATCAGACACCAAATGGAATCTTCCTGCATCAGACCAAATATGTTGGAGATATCCTTAGTCGGTTCGACATGGAAAATACAACAGTTGCAGGTACTCCACTTGCCACAAACCATGATGTGGCACCCGAGAAAATGGTGATCTGGTTGATGCCACTATGTATCGAGGAATGATCGGATCTCTCATGTACCTCTAAGTTTCTCGTCCTGATATTATGTACATCACGTGTCTCTGTTCCAGATATCAGGCAAAACCAAAAGTAAATCATCTGATTGGGGTAAAAAGGATCTTTCATTATCTGAAGGGTAATCCAACACTTGGGTTGTGGTATCCTCAGATTATGGTGGTTGCAAGATTAATTACAAGTGAACATCTGCGGGATGTCAGTTCTTTGGATGACGATTAGTCACCTGGCTGTGTAAGAAGTAGACGTTTGTTGATCTATCAATAGTGAAGCTGAATACGTTGCTGCGGCAAGTTGCTGTTCACAAATCATCTGGATTCAACAGCAAATGCGGGACTATGCTTGGAAATTTTCTAACACCCATATATTTGTTGATAATTCTACTTCTATTGCTGTCACCAAAAATCCGGTCCAACACCCTAAAACTAAACACATCGGAATTAAATATCACTTCATACGTGACTGTTTTGAAAAACAATTAATCGATGTTGTTGAAATTAACACGGATTTCCAACGCGCCGATCTCTACACAAAAGCTTTTGATAAACCTCGATTTCAGTATCTATTAGAGGTAAATGGCGTTAAAAAGAAAGATGATGTGATTCTAGACGAATCAAGTTCATAGTCCGTCTCTATGTTTTATT
>BJCO01428396.1:0-11801 GCA_018326465.1 Flaveria floridana | reverse complement strand
TCGTTGTTTTGCCGAGCCTTTTATGGTCTTCTACAATCTCCCCCTAGGCTCGGTGAAACATCATCAGTCAAAGTCAACATTGGCTTTCTTGTAAGAACCAGAATAAGCATACCATTTATTTCTAAGGATCCGATCTGTCATCCAGACATATTGGCAAGACAAAAAGTAAACGGACTCATCAGCAGAAATGGGGCAGTGTAGCAGCTTGATCAAGTCGTCTTTGCCGAATTTCATTAAGTCAGCTGGATCAATAATTCTGTATGATCTATTAGCACATTTGATCACAGCTTGACCTGAATCCTTTTCACATCTCCAAGAAATAAATTGCTTCAATGAAGTTGGAGGAACAGGAGCATGAACTGGGACTTTCCTTATAAATTTGGGATGTTGATAGACTCTAATTTTCATTGGAGCTTTTGTATTTTCATCAATTCTGGAAGAGTCATCAATCACCTTTGACTTTGCAGTTTTGAAGTCCTTAAAGTTAGTTCTCATTGGTGTTTTGAACTGCAATCCTCCTCTAGTGTATAAAGCAATTTGTCCAGTAGAATCTTGCAGTGTTCAACTAGTAGGAGTTGGACCACTTACATTCTCAGTTGGAATTTCTCCTTCTTCCAGATCAATATCTTTGAATAAGTCTTGTAAGTTGTTCCTTAAAATATCTGTATACTCATTTTGATCATCCAAGTCATCAAACAAATCAAACTCTTCTTCTATAGCACCAGTTGAAGATTATTGAAATGAGTAAAGCTCTTTGTCGTACAAGTCTTCAGTGGTAGAATCCAATGGTTCATATCCTTCTGGATCACTAGTACTTGGTCCTGAGACATTGTCAGTACTAGAATCACCAGTAGGATTAGAAGATAGGCCCCCAACATCACCTCCATCATTATCATCATCACCAGCATTATCATCATCATTTCCACCATCATCATCACTATCATCTCCACTATCATCTCCTTCATCATCTCCATCCTCATCCTCATCATCATCATCATCATCTGAATCACCATAATCAAGCAGATCTTCATCTTCTTCTTCGTTAACGATAGGAAGAGGCATCATATGTTCAGGTTCAACAAAAGCTGTGGATGTACCAGCTTCAGTGACATGTACTTCAGATGTAATTGGAACATCTTCAGTAACACTGACACTTGGCTGTATCTCAGACGCTTGAGCTTCAGTGGCCCTTTCTTCCTCTTGTGAAACATTTGCAGGAGATGGACTTGGAAAACGCCTGCTCGTCTCACCAACCACAGTTGTAGAACGAATAACTGGTGGTTGATGGAAATAGGTTTGAGAGATAAACTCTCTCAGCTCGTTCAGCTGCCTCTCCAAACCCGATTCATTCAGTTGGTTATCAACCAGATCTTTATTTTTGGGAACAAGCGTAATAAAAGAGGAACCCACTCCTCTACTGAGAGTACCCGTATCAAAGAATTCCTGCATCATCTTAACAAAATCATTAGCAAATAACGACCAAAACCGCTTCACGAACCTGAAATTAAAACCATCCGGACCCGGAGCCTTATCGCTCCCATAGTCGAACACTGCCGCTTTAATCTCCGCTTCAGAAAAAGGAAGAACCAATTCATCGGCATCGGTATCTGAAAGAAACTTGATGTCGTGACAGTCAAGGTGCGGCCTATCCACCATCTCTTCAACAAACCGATTTCTAAAAAATCTGCACACTTCTCTTTTCACTTCAGGAGGCTTAAAAATCCGTTTACCATCGACATTTAATCCCGGAATGCCATTAGACACCTGTCGCAAATTAACACATCCGTGAAAGAAGCTAGTATTTTCATCCCCTTCCTTAGCCCAGCGGATTCGAGACTTTTGCTTTAGATCTTTTTTCTTCATGTTACCCAATTCCGTGAGACGTTTCTTAGCTTCATCAAAGACCCACATTTCAGCTTCGGTAAGATCCCGATCATCAATAATCTCGTCTAAGTCCCGAATTTCAGCCGAAAGGTTTTCTTCCTCCTCAACTTCCGCATGAAACCAAGCTTCCTTCCATTTTAAAATAAGGTGTTTTAACCTCCTAAACCTTTTCGCTATAACCAACTGATGCGACTCCACTTCATATGTTTCTGAACAAACTTTCTCAACCAACTCGCTTAACCCATCCCTATTTAGCCAAGAATTAAAAAACCTAAATGGTTTAGACCCATAATTCCGAGCTTCGGTCTTCAAAACCAAAGGACAATGATCCGATTCCTCCCTCGTAGTGGCTCGATACTCCGCATTAGGCCAAGCATTCATAACATTCCATGAGACAAGCACACGGTCAATACGGCTACACTTATTACCGGAGATAAAAGTAAACTTCCTCCCTTTTAACTCGAATTCATGTAACTGAGCCTTGTCAATAAAATCGTTGAACTCATTCGAAGCTAAAGCATTGAAATTAGAGTTCCGCCTCTCTAGCCGGTCACGCACGCAATTAAAATCACCAGCAACCACCCAATATGCATTGTTTTGAACAATTAAACTATCCAGCTCAGCCCACAAAACCCGATTGTCCCTTAATCATTGAGGAGCATATACGTTCACCATCGAAAAAGGTTTACCATCATCTTTAGACAACCCATGTATGCACAAAAAATACCGACTCTTAATCACACTAGAGACCGAAAATCTTTTAGGATCCCATAACAAAACAAGACCACCAGACCTTCCCGTCGCCTCAACCCATTCACTTTCAAAAATCCCTTTTCTCCAGAACCTACCCAAATCAACCCCATCCAGAGACGCAAATTGCGTCTCTTGTAACATAATAAAACTCGCTTCATTAGCCAAACGGAGTTTACGAACCCAAGTGCTTTTGTCAAGACTACCCGGTCCTCGAATATTAAGCGAAATAAAGTTCATTGATCAACTAGTTGAGAACCTTCATTAACGATTACCTGAGCTAAGTCATTAGAGAATTTTTCCAGATTCTGCACTCCCAATTTTCTGGCCAAAGTTACCGTCTCATCAGTCTCCTTAGATACGTCCAAGGGGGCCGCTAAACCATCAGGGACCTCCTCAACACTATCTCTACCATTGGCCAACGTCTCAACCCCATCATCCACCATATCAACCTGATTTGTATCACTCCCATTCTGTAAGTTACTAATGCCCTCATTAACCATATAAATGAACCTGTCCAGGTCGAAAAAACCCTCTCCCTCACGCAACCTTTTTTTCGGTCTTTGATTACCCACCGGAGACACCGATTTGTTACGTGTTCCCTTTTTTCTAATAAAACCTTTGCGCTTCTTGACCGTCTGCTCATTTTCAGCCCCATGCACATGCGCACCATTTTTTAAGACTTCATCACCTATGCCATTGTCACCAACATTTTCGTTAACAACATGTTGCTCGACATTTAAATCCGGAACCTCCTCTTCCATGATAATAGCTTCAGGAACAACCTCTTCGGCATCCACTTCCTCCTCTTGGAGATCAACAAGACAGTCCGGTATCAAGTCGGCCAACACTTCCTCTACCAAAACATCAATAGCTTTTGCTTCCCATTTTAAACGAATACGCTGGTTAATTCTGTCCACGCTAGAGCACAGGATACCAACACAAGCGACCGATAAATCCCCGTCTTCCTCAGGAAAGGTTTCCGGTTGAACAACCCTACCAAACTTTGATACAATATCAAGAAACGTCTTTGAACAAGAAAGACTCAAAGGGACACCACGAATTTTGAGCCATGCAATCCTATTCACCTTAAACACTTGACCATACCATTCTTCTAGAAGTTCCACTTTATCTTCCCATGCAGCTTTGTTAGTCGTAAAAGAGATCTTAGCCTCCCTACAACCGAAAACTAGGAGGGCACATAAACCAAACATACTTTATCTCAACATCTTCCTCACAGATCATCTTTAGCCACGATCGTAGATTTGTTAAAGCATCGAGAGTATTCAAATGAATCACCACAGCTCTATCATACCATTCCCCAAACGCTAAACCATTAGCCTCCACATTGATTTCCAGAACATTATCGTTAGCCGGTTCCTTGTTAAGCAAAGTATCCTTAAACGATCTCCTATCCTCCACCTGAACATCCACCGACGTCGAAGCTTGATCAATCTTTTCCTCCCTGGCTTCTTCCTGAACCGTTTTACCCTTTACTGGCTGCCACACCTTCTCCTCTTTCCTAGGAAGCTGTTTACCATCCATAAAAATAGCCGGTGCAATGAACAACTTGTATGAACCGATCCATACATCTTTCAACAAGTCTTCCAAATCCTCCATATTCTGTCCTCTGTTAAACGTAACGAAGCCAAAACGTTTTCCTAATCGATCATACTTCCGAGCGATATACGTACCTTGAACCTGACCAAAGTTTTTTAAAACCCTAACCAGGTCCGCAGAAGAACATCTCTCAGGAAGATTCGAGACAAAGTATTTAACTCCAGGATCCTTCTCCTTCTCTTGCTGTTATTGTCGATAAGCCCTACCCTTCTTGATCGAAACATCGTACCAAGTATCCGTTCTGAAATGATCACGATCCGACATTCTTGGCAGAAACCCTAATCGCCTAATCACCTAATTATTTCCCATATCATTGTTTCGAATAGGTGATGATGGGTTTTGTAAGAGATGCCAGTGAAATTGTGATAAAGTCTGTGACATGTTCTCTTTTTCATAACCATTCTCACTTGAAACCCTTTTTTTCTCTCGCTAATACATACTACAGAGACCTGCAAGGCTGTAATCAACCGTAAACCAACATCACTTGAGTCAAACCTGAAGCTTCAATCGTAATCTTGTTCAGAAACCTAAAGAGGGTAAAAATTGCACAATTTACGGACTAGATTTTTCCCAAATGAGTAGTTAATAGCATTAAACCATATGGAAAATTTACCAATAGGAGGTCAGTAAAAGAGTCCGATTAGGGTTTTGAATGATTTTTGTTTTGGATTTTTGAAACAGAGAATCAAGTTTAGTACTTTGACAGAGATGTATTCTTGAACAGCTGAAAATGTGAAAACGTAACAAATACTATCACATCCTTACCTAAATCCCATTTGCGCATCATAATGATTATATTTTATTTAGTTTTACTTATGATTCATTCCTATGTTTCTATTTCTAACTACAAGAAGTAGGACATTCGGACATTGTTAAACACATGTAATATTAATAAGGTAACTGAAAATTTTTAACAGCAAATGAGTTAATTTTATGCCTCTAGTTAGTGGAGATGACGAATCAAATGTGGGTAATAAAGATGTAGAGAGGATTTATGGATTCTCTAATTTAGTATCTCTGATTCTCATCGTGAAAAAAGTAATGAAAGGTAAGCCCCGTGTCAACCCGTGCTCGTTGTTGCCTGTATAACTTTCTAGACTAAAGATCTAGCAACGCATTCTAAGACCTCCTTTTTCAGGGAGAGCTAATGCTTGTCGGGCACTCTCCCCCAGTGGTTAAACTATAGGATCTGATTTGAATTCCATATTAAAGAAAAGTAGACATCTACAGCCTAAAAAATCGTTGAGAAAAGAAGCATCATTGGCTAAATCCTTCGATGACAAGCCGACCAAAGGAAGACGCACCGAGAGTCTACTTCTTTCTCATCAGAAGCAGGTTCTGTATATTACTACCACCCAAGATGATCGTTTAATTTTACATATTTTTTAAGTTTTTGATTTGGTTCATATTTAAAGATTTTTTATGTAATTTAATATTAGAGAAATTTTTAGAAAAGAAAGTACAATAATACCCTTTTGTTAACATTGCAGTTTAACAAAAGTTAAAATTTTGAATCAAAAAGGAAAGATAAACCAAAAGTTGGGGACCATATATGCAACTAACAAAGATTAGAGATCAAATCCAAGATTTAAATGAAATATAGGGACCAATTGTGAAATTAACTCTAATAATTATAAATAAATATCCGCTAATTGCTTTCTATATAAACGGTCCATTTGTGGTTGGTCTCCACGATTCACCTCCCACTAAGCAATAGGTATATTCACTAAAGACACCTTTCTATATACATAATTGTATATCTATGTGCGTTTATATATACATATGTATGCATTTTTATGCTTATATATTTGCATGGAATAGGTTACCAAATCGTTGTTACATCCAATTCTAGCTAGAATACGAATGAATTAAAGAGTCACTATTCACTAATTGTTGATGAATTTTGAAGCAGGAAGATGTGGAAGTTGAAGATAGGAGAAGGAGGTAATGAAGAGTGGCTGACAACCACCAACAACCATGTTGGCCGTCAACACTGGGAGTTTGACGCCGATGCAGGAACTGAAGAGGAACGAGCAGAGATCGAGAAGATTCGTAGTAACTTCAAAATTAATCGGTTTGAATTCAAACAAAGTGCTGATTTGTTAATGCGTATGCAAGTAAGTCCATCATTTTCTATCCGTGATCGATAATTCTTTTAAGCAAGTCTAGTAGATATACAAGCCACCGTAAGTATAGCAAACATAAATTCTTCACCCTATACGAAAAGGGGACAAGTTTATATATATTCACATGCTACCACGTTGCCAAAATAGTCTTTGGTTTCCAACAAAGGTCTTAATCGGAAATTGGTTAGAAAAGACTGTTTCCGACTAAACCTTTTTCATAAAATTAGTGCGATTGGAAATTTTTGCTTACGAAAATCAGGTTTCGATTTCCCAACAAATTGTGATGAGTATTTATATTCTAATTTTATGCATTTATTTCAGACAAAATTATTATCAAACATTAATTTTAAAAAAAAATACTTGACAAGTTTTCTTGCTTCATGAAACTCTACTCGATCAAGAGCAAAGGACGGAGAATCCTTGTGTAGGTGGTTCAAATCCACTTCTAGTGAGCCAAGGGTTCAAAGGCCGGATTTTTATATTCAAGTGCGAGAGTAAGCCAAGAAATATGAACACTTTTTTATCGCCTTATCTTGTTGGAGGCATGTGTGTGTGTTTTTTTATTCATACATACATAATTACATGTAGAACATTTTGTTTTTGTATGTATATTAATAACTCGCAAGTGTAAAAAAGTTAAGATAGGTGTAAATTATAATTACACCTACATATATATATAGGTGTAAATGTAAGTGTAACTTACATTTTCCTTATAACTTATTTACCATTGTAAATTTAGACATATACATAAAAAGATATATGCATAAAAGAACATAATGTTTTATATGTATAATAACATTATTCAAACAAAAAAATAATGGTTCTAATTGATTTTGATAAGTTAACGCAAGTTATCAAAATAACAGAGGGTTAAAAAACGAGCCCTCCCCTTTGTTATTACGATAAATTTCGTTAACATGTCAAGATCAATTAAAATCGTTATCTTTTTGTTCAAAGAAAAAGTTGTTTCCTCTATTCTGGCATCCTATGCCCAAAAGGATGGGTGAGTTCGGCTTGAGTGTTCATCAATTGGGTGGATGTGGATCTATATGCTCCGGGGTGGTGAGACGATGTGTAACGCGGTCTGGTTAATTAGAGCATCTATTTTTAAAATTGGAGAAAGAGGTCTATGGTCTTGTACCTTAGTAGTTTTAGTATGATAGAAATAGTGTGAGTTTAGTACACGCTGATAACATAATTCAATAAAAGAAGTGTTGTTAAAAAAGAATTGTCAATTGCCTCTAGGACCACGCGCTGGGTCTATTTAATAAACGTGCCATTTTAATAAATTGTTACGAGAAATTTTGTACTCACATGATGTTTCCGAATTAATATTCAACAAATAATGTGTTTCATAATCCCGTAATCATTGCAAAACAAGAAAGCATCTCAAAAAGCAACGGTCCAAGTGTAACAGCACATGGGGGTATCTCGTACAATTTTACAAAATGCGGGCTCCTATTTGATGGTGATAAATACTTGTATAAATGTAAGCACATGTCTTTTTTTATATCATGAAGATAATGTTCTAAAAAGAATATACTTTTAAACAACTTTTATTTTTATAGTTTTACACGATATCATTTTTATTAGGATCATGACCTTGAATTTAACATTTTTGGTCTTGCATGCTAATAAATGAAAACATGACGATTTTGCGTAGGATTCTTATATAAGATTATGATTTAAAAAAATCAGTTTTTACTTATGGATAGCTATATGCTGCTTTATCAATTGTAAATACTACACGCAAAGTAAAATTACTTATTTTAGATCAAAACAATAATGTTACCAAGGAGACATAAGACATTGTGTACCAAAAGGTGTTTAGAGATTTATGATAAACTTTTGTAACTATGAATTGGTGTATTTGTACTTGTATTTGTAAACATTCTAATTTATGTTTTTAAATTTTTATGATGTTTATTCTTTAATTAATGATTTAATGATGTTTGATTATTTAAATCAACTGTAATGACACACGGGCTCTAACCTAGTAATTCAATAAAAGAAGTGTTGTTCAAAAAGAGACTATACAACCGTCTTAATTATGTTTTCATATTTAATGTCTTTATTGAGTATGCATTATGGTTGAAAGTTGTCATGGTTTGTAGCATTCAAAACTTGGACAACTGTGTTTAGGATTCTAGGAGTCCATTGGTTCTTAAAAAAAAAATTTTAACGACAAATCTATCCTACTCTTACTCCTCAATTATACTAAGTTGTATCATGTCTGAGTTTGAACACAGGACCTCCCCTCTAAGATATTGTCCGCTTTACCTCCGATGGCTTGACCACTCAGGAACTCACGGTTTTGAACGGATTTCACCTGACGAGTTGATCGCTCAGGCAAAATACATCTTGGTAGAGATGATATCAAATCTAGGGGCAAGACCGATGTTTAATCTAACAATTTCACTAGCTATATATACTTTTTAAGTAACTAGCTTATGACCCGTAACTACCTATAATTAACTTTAGCTACCTTAATAATAAAAATTTGGATAAAACTTTTAACAATAGTAAGAAATATAAGCTAGTCTAGATTATATGTGTAATCTAACAATTTCGCCAGCTATATATATATACTTCTTTCATGCAAACTGTGTTGGATATTTTATTGTAATTGGGATTAACTTGTGTTGACCAATTCGATCATAATAGACTTCAAACAAGTTAGGAGGTGCGGAATGCACGCTTGTTTGAATCTATTACGATCCTAGGCGCGTAATCCGTATTTGACAGGAGTTCCAAGGGGGCAGCGCCCCCTTGGCGGGGGTCCGGGGGCAGTTCCCCTGGAAGCGGGGTCCAAGGGGCGGCAGCCCCTGGCGGGGTCCAAGGGGCAGAGCCCCTGGCTGGGGTCGAGCTGCCAGGTCAACTTGGAAATTTTTTATTCCCGTCATTATTACTTCAATAAAAATTTATTTTCGGAGTCTTTCTAAAATTAAACTTATTAATTCTTGAAGGGCCAAAAGTGTCAATTTGAGGACCAAAAACTACCCTAGGCAGTTTTCTAATAGAAAACTGCAAATACGCTCCTAGGAATTTTGGTCACGATTTCTGTTCTTTTCTGGTTCGTTCTTCATCACAAAATAGAACATATTTTCGTTTCTAAATCACTAAATTGTATCCGATTGAACAATTTGGGTGAATCACCAAATTAGTTTAATCTAAAAGTTTTCAGACGCCTTCTAGTGAATCCGATTTCGTTTGTATTACCAAATTTCCTCTACAAATTGTGTCAGATTAATGTTATTTAAACACTTATGTATTTGTTTGTAAACTCAGTTAAGAAAGGAGAACCAAGTTAAAGAAATACTAAAAGCAGTAAAATTGAAAGAAACAGAAGAAGTATCAAATGAAGCAGTCACAAATATGTTGGATTTAATCGGGTTTGTTTGCGAATCATAGGTTACGGGTTATGAGTCTTTAAGTTGGATGTTTGGAATATGCTTATCTTCATTAGTTTCACGTGGATGTTTGCATGGAAGGAAGTGAAGACTAAAGCATTTATTTGATAGTTTATTTCATGTTTTATTTAATATTTTTGTTGGTAGAATAGTCAGTCTAGTTTGACCGAGTTTAGTGGGGTTATGAACGTTAAAGGATGTCCACGTTCTAAACATGTTAGGTTGATTTATTCTATGTTGACTCCACTATTTGTGGTGGAAGTTGAGTATTCTGTTGGTTTCTCGAGTCTATGTAAAGGCTATATATAGCCTCTATGTTAATGGAATAAACACATCATCTTTTCCTTTCTTTACTATTGCACATTTCCATCTTCTTAAATATTATACATTTCATTTACTTCTTATTTAAGAGTTGAAATAGATAGCATTTTCTGTTTCATATTTACGTGAGTTTTAGTGTGATATTTGAGGGCTGATATCCATCATTTGGTATCAGAGCGGAGCAAATTCGAGGGAAGTAGCAGCGATCGAAAGTTACCGATCTGCAGTGATCTGAGATGTTTAGATCAGCAGTGATCGGAGAGGCTTAGGTGGTCGCAAGTTAGCAGTTTGAAGGTTTCAGTTCTAGCGGGTCAAAAGGGTAGCGGAGACGAGTCGTGATTCAGGCCAAATCAGCGGGCTTGTTAACCCAGTTTGTTGACTGAAGAACGAAGAAGGGATTAGGCAACCGGAAGGTAATAATCAAGGGGTGTAAAACAACAGAAGAAAGGTAGCAAAAGGCGTTTGCAGGTAATACTTTCAGTAGAGTTTTAGTTTGATTATTAATCTTTGGTAGAGCAGTTCACAACAATGGTTGATCCAGAGAATCAAGCCTTGGTTACGGTTAAGGAGAACAACGCAGTGTCCCTTCAATGCCCGGTGTTGTCATCCACGAATTACACGGTATGGGCAATGAGGATGAGGGCTATCTTCAATGTTCACGGGGTGTGGGAGCAAATCGAACCGGGAACCACATTGGATCGTAAGAAGAATAATGTCTCCATCGCACTTTTGTTTCAGTCTATACCCGAGAAAGAAGTCTTGCAAATCAGGAATCTTACAACCGCGAAGGAAATGTGGGGTGTTCTTAAAACCCGTCATTTGGGTGCGGACCAAATCTGGGAAGCGGGACTCCAAACTCTCACGGGAGAGTTTGAGAATTTGAAGATGAAGGATCAAGAAGTTATAGATGACTTCGCTAACAAGTTGTCGGAATATGCTTCAAAGCCGCCTCGGTTCGGAAATAGAAGAAACAAAGTTGGTAAAGAAATTTCTTAACGGGCTACCAAAACGTTTCATTCATATAGTGGCTTCTATTGAACAAGTTGTCGACTTGAAAACGATTGGTTATGACGATGTTGTGGGTCGGTTGAAAGCTTATGAAGAAAGGATCAAAGTTGAGGAGACCCAAGATGATCATTAAAACTAACTCTTGCTTGCAGGTTCGGATGAGAAGGCAAAAGAGAAGGAGAAGAAGTGTGAGTCTTGTAGTTGTAGAAACTCGAGTCGGGATGACTATGGACGTGGCCGTGGTGGAGGTTGGGGTCCGGGAGAGGTCGAGTACAACATGACAAGAGCCACGTGAAGTGTTACAAGTGCAACGAGTTCGGGCACTATATATCGAAGTGTCCGAAATGGAAAAAGAAAGAAGAGACGAATTTGACCGATGATGAAGAGCCGATGCTAGGGTGAAGTAAGCGGTCCGAACAAACTCCAATTAAGGGGGTGATTGTTGGATTTAATCGGGTTTGTTTGCGAATCATAGGTTACGGGTTATGAGTCTTTAAGTTGGATGTTTGGAATAAGCTTATCTTCATTAGTTTCACGTGGATGTTTGCATGGAAGGAAGTGAAGACTAAAGCATTTATTTCATAGTTTATTTCATGTTTTATTTAATATTTCTGTTGGTAGAATAGTCAGTCTAGTTTGACCGAGTTTAGTGGGGTTATGAACGTTAAAGGATGTCCACGTT
>BJCO01427779.1:0-12405 GCA_018326465.1 Flaveria floridana | reverse complement strand
GTGACGGGCTGGTGGATGGTGGTAGTGACAGGTGATGTTTGGGCCAAGGATAACTCATGATTAATGAGTTTTTCATGTAGTTCATGAAACGAGATGGGAGCATCACGCGCATGTACGGCCTCAATGACTGGTTTATAAGCTTTCTGATCCAAACCAGTGAGAATGAAATCAGTAACATCTTCCGGGTCAAGTTTCTTGCCAAGGATGGCGAGTTCATCAACAATCACTTTGATGGACTGCATATAGTCAGTAATAGACTGATCATGGGTTTTGGAAGACTGCTTCAACCGATGATGAAGCTGTTTGATATGGCCGCGCGAAGGAGATGCATAGGTGCTGGATAAGATTTTCCAGGCATCAAGGGAGGATGAAGCATTGGTGATCAAGGGGACAATAAAAGGAGAAAGACTGCCAACAATGGCCCCAAAAAGAAGACGGTCTTGGCGAAACCATGTGGCATAATCTGGGTGAGGGGTGGTGGGACCGTCTTTGGACGAAACCGGGGAAGGAGAGGGATGGGTACCATCAATGAACTTGTACAAATCTAGGCCCTGAAGCAGAGCCTCGATCTGGGTCTTCCAACTCAAATAGTTGGTAGAGGTTAGTTTGAGAGAGGAGGGAAAGTTGACCATGGTAAGGGAAGACGATGAAGCGGGAATGCTTTGAAAATTGCTGGAGTTGCTGCTGCTTTCGGTGGCCATGGCTGTTGTAGGGAGAGGTGTTTAAGAAAGAGGAAGGGAGGTCGATGGATCTGGCTGATACCACATAAACTTGTCAACTGGGATAGATTTTACATTTACAATGTATGTGAATATATATACAAGTATGAGATCCTAAATGCTAGGAGATAATAACAACCTTCTATGACTATAACAAACTATCACAATTTGAATGAATTCAAAATATATAACTATCTATTTGGTTTAACATTGAGTACGTATCACAAGAGTTGTAACAAGAAGAAATATTTAATTATCATCTCAAATATCATAAATTGGTGCAAGGATATGATCCTAACATGCTTTTGTTGTTTCATGGGTTAAGGAGTTATAACTCCATGACCGGCACTACAAAAAAAGTGTCATTTAGTGGCACACGTTTTTTATGGTATTTAACTTTTGTGCCACTAATATATAGTTTTAGTGGCACTTTGTGTGTGCCATATTTGGTTGACCCATATAGTTTTAGTGGCACTTTTTGTGTGTCACTGTATGACAGTTTTTTTGTAGTGCGAGCTCGTTTAAGGGTGGTTATGGTTGGTAACTGGCATGGTAGGATTCATAAACATTTGTCATTGATTGTCATCACAGTCGCTTAAATTGGGTTTCCTTTTCTTTTTGACTCGCTTATGGGTTTCGTCTTTGAACCCGTGGTTCTTCAATGTAACTTCATGGCTATAAAGTTACATAGTGATATGGTATGTGTTGGATTAATTTTGATGAAGTTAAAGTTGGATCAACGGGTCAAGGGTTTGAGTCATGGAGTTGGTTACGGGTTTGCAGATTATTTATTTAGTCACATTTTTCATTAGTTTATTGAGTCAAAGTAATGAGTTAGTGGGGTAGTGATTTTCATTTTCTTTAAGTGCAAAGGTTATTTTTTCTAATTTATGTAATTTTGTTTATGAATGAAAATATGAAAATACTTGAAGCAATGAACAATTCTCTACATAATTAATTTTATTTTTTCTTTCATGAGTTTGTGAGTGTGTGTTTTGAGGCCTGGTCCTACAGTTTATGTGTTGCTTTATGTTCTCATTTGTTACGGTCCTTTAAATTATTAACAGATTCTTCCCTTGAAGGTTGGAGATCGTAATGCATTGAAAACTATTAAGAAACAATATTGTTATGATAATAATCTAAATCTTTGAAAAATAGAGTTTTAAAGGTTGTATGAATTAAATTATTATTGAATTCTACATGTGTGACCCATTCCCTTGCACCAGAAGCAATATATGTGTACAGTACTGTTCCTTTTCTTCAATTATTAACATATAATATTATGTTTTTATTGTTTATTTTGCAGATAAATGATGCATATTAGCAAGGAGGCAACACTATCAGCATATAATGAAAAAGTACTTCCTATACTATCACAAAAAACTGGAGTTGTTTATTTTTTTTGGATATGGAAACCGGCTTGGTTTTGACCTATTATCTTCTAAACTTCAGGTGGGTTTTCGCGGTCACAAAAGAAAACAAGTACTCTCATTTCAATACTTAAAATCTTTTTGTGAACTTTAAATAAATTTTATGATTTTGTTGTAGAGGTTAAGATGCAAATGTAACTACCATGCTTTAAAATTTTATGTCCAAGATTCAAGAAACTGGTTCATTGTTGATTTTCTAGATAACAAAATACGACCGAGAAACATGTTAAATAAGCAACTACTGGGAAACTTCATCACGGGTTCTTGGTTAAACGGGCCTGATATGGATAGAGTACCACTCAAGCTTATTGTGTTGCACTTGAGATTTGAAGTTGATATGGTTGCCTACTCTTTATGTGAATTTGGTGGTGGACAAGTTAGGAAAACTGAACTCCAAAGCTTACTGAGAAGTCCACTTTCCATTACAACGCTTAAAACAGTCAAAATGAGTAACTTCCTTCACGTTTACCTTAGTAAAACGAGCGGTTTGGGTAAAGGGGAATTTTAAATACACTTTTCAAGCACAAAAAATATACTCTGCGCCACTTTCGACCCATGAATCCCCACTTGTCTTAGGGGAGCGCGTTTTTGCACCTAGGCAGCAAACAGACAAACCCTTTGCACTATGAACGTGTCTTGTGCCTTTGAGTACTTGCCTTTATGGAATGCTACTTGAATTTGAAAGATATTATTTGGCACTCTATGTGGGATATTTTTGTAATTTTCATTTTAATTTTTGAAGTTAAGAATCGCGGATTTTATGGATGTTTAGGACTGTTTCTACAGAAGAACTAAGGAGGTCAGGAAGATGTCCATTAACACCAGAAGAAGCTGCATTGGTTCTAGCTGCTCTTGGTTTCACAAGTGAAACATATATATATATCTTGCTGGATCTCAAAAACATATGGAGGAGAGTTGAGGTTGCAACCGTTGACTAATTTGTATCCTCGTGTGATCACAAAAGATCTTCTCTCCCCAGCTGAACTTGCACCATTTAAAAACTTTTCTTCTCAGGTAAATAATCAACTTTTACATAGAAAAATGAGCTAAGGATTAGAGGTAGCAAGATGGACGGATAGTTCTAATATGGGTTAAATGGGTTGAAGCTGACTAACAAAAACTTTTTCACTTCATTTATAAAATTACAAAAATCTTATTGTAATCTTTAAATAAACTACAACCGAAATCACCAAATAGATCGAAATTGTCATCTCTTGGTAAGGATCCGAACTTGAGCATAAAGTCAACTAACTGAAATTGAGTTCTTATAAAGTTCAACTCGACTCATGATAAGTTTCAGTTTTCAAAGTCATGTTTGTAAAGGACTTGGTGAAGTTTCTTCTCATCAAAAAATAAATAACAAACAAACTGAAAACTCTCAACTTTTCACTAAGCTTTAAATAACTTGAGACAATTTATTTAGAACACCAAGCTATATCATGCTCTCATGAAAAATAACACATCACAAACTTCTTAGCAAGCCTACTCTCTCTACTCAACCAAAAAGGATTGTGATTAGCACAATCTCAATCTTTCAAAATGACAAAACTGCCCTTAACCGTTGAACTTTCAACCTAAAATAATTCATGATGGTGGAAAAAACCTGTTAAGATTGAATGGAAGGGTGTAAAACTCCTCATTTCGACTATCACCTTTAAACGCTCTAAACTTGGCCCACCAATGCATCCCCCTGTCTTTTGCACTGTCTTTCAACTCTAGCGTGTTATCAAGAAACAACGCCACCATCAATGCTACCGTCGGGGATGAGAAAAAGATGGTGTTGAGGAAATCATTGAACTGTATAAAAACAAATGTGAAAAAGACCAAATTACTCTTCCAGCTTTCACATGTGAAACCACCTTGATAATAGATGTGAAAAGACCAACTTACCCATTCAGCCTTTGTATGTGAAGGACCATGAAGAGCACCCGCTGTGTACTCTCTAAAGTACTCAGGAATAGATAAACCAAGAAAGAAAGAAACACCCACAATGAACAAGTTTCTCATTGAGTTCATGTTTGTGAACTGCAAGAATGACAATCCGACAGAAGCTGGCCAAACAAAACAGAAAAAAAAAGATATTAGTTTATAATTTGCTGCATTAATAATAAGAGACGATTCAAGATGCTCACCAACAAGACCAAACAGCACACAGTATACTGCAGCAAAGATTGGGAAAGGTATGGATGCAAATAAAGCTCCAAATTTCCCTACAGGATACAAAATAGACAATCATGAGAAGTGAATTGGATAAAGGGCGGTGTTGACTTTTGTCGTGATATGCATCGACTTACCTAAAATAGAGAAAAAGATCATGAAACCAGCTGAGGTTTGAATGACTCTTCTACTACCTACACGAGTGCTTCCCAGCAGACCAACATTTTCTCTGTTTTGTTTCACAGATATTTATGTTAGAGCTCGTGTCTTCTGTTTTTGCAAACAATATAAATAGTATTCGAAACACTTACACAGAAACTGTTGAGCCAGTTGCTGTTCCAAAGAGACCACTCAAGAGAATGCCAATTCCCTGTGCGATGAAGAATGAATAAAATTATTTCACGTTAGATTGAATTCTCAAATATAAATGCATCCAAGATTTATGAGTTAAGAATAAGATTTTGAATGTTTGATAGATATAAAACTGACCTGCCAGCCAATGCCACGACTGAGAACATGAGCAGGAGGGGGTGTAGCACTTGCTAGGCGGGCTGCCGCCTTGTATGCACCTGTCGACTACATTAGCAAGCACAAATCTTTACTTTTACATTCATTTAATCCATTTTTGTGGACCTGTTTCATTGAAACAGAACACACAAATCGAGAAAAAGGTGAACGAATGAGCAAGCATAAATCTTAAGCTTTCTTTCATTAGTTAATCCATATTGCTGGGCATATTTTATTAAATTAAGACCCATAATTTGGAAACAAGTAAATGGATGGCCCCTAAAGATTTAAGATGTTGTAAAGCCAATCCATTTTATGTGGACTATTTCATTGAAATAGAAAAGTGAATGAGCAAACAGAAATCTTTAAAATTCATTTGCAACTGAAACCATCGGAAAGCATAAATCTTTTTAACACCATTGAACGCACTTGAAATTTTGGGTCCCATTTCCATGAAATGGGGACACAGAACAAGACTTGGTTCTAAAAATTCCTAAGAAACAATTCTCAAGATTTTGAATAATCACCTCGACAAGGGAAACCAGAACCGCAGCCATCATTCCAAAAGCATGCCCTGCTTCAAAAGTTGGTGCACCCCATTGAAGTGGGTAAGGGATCTTTATCCTGCATCAAGAAATTTACTTACAATTCATTTCATTAAAAGAAATTTACAAATGATGGTTCATGACTCAAATCACTAACCATGGTGCAGCAGATATGAGATCAGCTTTATCAGTTCTGCAGTGCATTTGAGTCTGTTCTGGATGATGTTTATATGCACCACTAGCAGTCAACAAGTGTGCATATGCCCAGATCACTGCTATCGTCAAAAGAAGCGCAAATCGCTCCAATATTGGCAGTTGTTTCGCCTGAAACTGCTTCAGATACTGTTTTCCACCAAAAGTTAGTTACACATAAGTTCAATTAAATGTAATATAATCAGATTAAACGGACACTAGTAGTACCTGAGAGAATGTGATGAAAAGAATTAGCATCGGTATGCCAAATTCCACACACCTTCCAACCTATAAAGAATTTGAGTAAGGGATTAAGCTTTATGTCAAAAAAACCCTGTAATAAAGTTTATTTGACCTCCAAATTTGAACCGTGGTCAAATAAAGTGAGGGCATTTGTACATAATTGAGCTATATTTTTTTCTTGTATAATGTTCTTGTTACCACTTGTGTAGGTTTACGAGTTAAATAAAGTGTTCATACCACTGGAAATCCTCTGTCAAAGAGACCAAAACCAACCAATGCAATCACTGGAACCATGCCAACAGGGCTAAAGAATCTGAAATTAACGAAAATTTATATGAATCTGATTAAAGAGACCTAACTTAAAACATTATTGTTTCATGAAATTAAATTATTCACCTTGAACATATAGCCCACAGCTGACTATATCCTAATATTATCTGCACGCTTGATGCCACGATAAGTGCACCTTGTATAGCTCGCATTGTAGCAAGAAATCTCTGCAAGTGCAAAGAAACTAATCATCACAGATTGTGAATTCCCTTCTATTGATAAAAAGATCATCCTTTTTCAACTTCTATATATAACATTGGCATCATATTTAACTGTGTGATCATGTGGTTAAGCTTTTATATTCTCTAGATGCAATATGTTTGATTACAAAGTCAAAATGAACTGTGTTTTCTTCACAGATTGTGATTAACTACAATTAATAACATTGGTATCATACTGAACCGTGTGATGTGGTTTTAGCTTTAAGATTCTCTAGATGCAACATGCTGGAGTAAAAAGTCAAATGAATTGATAAGGTAAAAGCTCCATTTGTTCACCATTAACATTTTTATATTGTAATTAATGGAACCTAAATACAAATCAAAGTCCACGTGCGAAGCACCAACGTGGGGCCCCCACCCCTAAAACTGGGGATGGGGATGGGGTATATTTTGTCACAAATTTGGGATTGCTAATTGAGAAAAAGATGGTCTTTAGTAGGTGGGACATACCAAATGGCTCTTGAAACATGGAGATACCTACTCATAGTCTTCACTATTGGAATAATGATTGATATAATAGAGGATAGTACACTACCTAAAAATACTTGGGTATGATACATTTAGCACAACCTTTTTATAGTGTGTACAACGATAATGAACTTCTAGAAAAGATTCAAAATTTTTTATTTCCTTTATGCTACAAAACATTTTACAAATGACAAAACATAAACGTCAGATCACCTATAAACGTACCAATCTATTAATTAAAAGTAAAGAGATGAAATAACTGATTTAATAAGGGAGAATGTACATACAATGAAAATGCTAGGGGTGTGGTACGTTTAGCACGACTCTTTATGCCACAAAACATTTTACAAATATCAAAACATGTGTAACATCACAGGTACAATAAAGCATCATAGCAGGTTTATAGGTTTAGGTTACCATATGATCATCCCCAATGGCTGCAAGAGAAGGGTCATGGATGATTGAGATGATAGGCACCATGAAAGCCCATGATCCCCCAACTACTGCTGGTAATCTGGTTCCAAACAGTGTTTGCAAATATGTATTAATTCCTTGAACAAAAAGCAATGTTTGCACCACCCTCACCTTATCACCCTGCAAATTGCAATGTACAAGTTGTAAAGCACAGTTATGGATGTGGTACAACTATCTGACACAAGTTTTGGAGGATAAAGACTCACAGAAGTACCACCCATCAAAGGAACAAGGAAAGATGGAATCATGACAGCAGTCCCTAAAGACAAGATGTAATGTTGAAACCCTAAAGCTATGGTTTCTCCTGTTCACCAACAACACAAGAACAATCATCAGTTTAAGGTCATATTACCAATTTATAATTCTAAATTGCAAAGATTTCTTGGGTTTTAAGCAAAAAAGTTAAGAAATTTGCATACCCCATGAGGGATTGGAGTCAATGCAGTACTCTAAGCCCTGAAGTTGATCAGTTGGAAGATGAGTGATTTCCTCTGCTTTTGGTGCTTCTGCCATCAAATCAAGATTCTTTAAAAAAACAAACAAGATTCTATCTTGTTCCAATTGGGTTCTGATTGAACAAGCACGAGCAGATTCAATATTCTTTCTTTATGAAAATAACAGAATCAAAACACAAATGGATTCAAGATTCTTTGATTTTCTTTAATGTGTTGAACTAAAGATTGAACAACACATATGGATTCAAGATCCTTAGATTCTTGCTTGTTACAAATATGGTGAAAATGACTGAAACAACACACAAACGGATGATTGGATTCTGTGAGTGAAAAAGAAAGCAAAAGAGAAAAAGAAAAGCTTTAAGGGTCAACAATGGTGAAATTGAAAAGCCCAAAAAGCAAAAGTTGATTGGGGAGTTGCAGGAGGATGTGGGTTTGCTTAGTGTGGTTGAATCACTTTGGTTTAAGTAGTGATCCGTTAATTTGACAGTTTGATGACAGAAATGCCCCTTGAAAATGCTTCCAAAGCTATGTTACCGTTGGTCCCTGCAGTGTGTAATTAATAATTGGATGCCCCATCCAACACATTATTTTTCTTTTCTTTATTAAAGTTATTTGAGTAAATAGCATTAATGTTGAGTGATGTTTAGTTTTCGAATGATATTTAGCTCAAGTGATTAAATTGAGTTACTTAAGATCTTATAAAAATAGGTAGATATCTTGGGTTTAAATGTTACTTATGACAAAAATAAAGATGTTTTTAGACGTGTCAGAAGGTTTTCTTACTTAATATGAGTTTCCTGTTAAGTGGCACTTCCCAAACATGTGAGCAAAAGACTAAACATAATTTGAACAAGACGGGCAAAGAACTGAAGGCCCATCAATCCTCTATGCAAAAGGTTGAGACAAGTAGGAAGACGATCTAGAAGCATTTAACCTTTTTTGCCACATTTTTAATCCACTTAGTGCTCGAACCACTGACTAGAAGATACAACAGATCAAATTAAGCATATCAAATCGATTATGAAGCCAAGAAATGGAACTAAAAATGCATTGCCAAACACCCTAACCAGAAATCAAAGTAGCATTCACCATGGAGGTCCCATGAATTTCACGAATAACCTTAGACCATAGGGAATCTAAATTCAAATACAAACGCCATGCCCTATTGTAAAGAAGAGCCAAGTCATCGAGCTAAACAAACAAACAAACAAACATACTCAGTATGTCCCACTAAGAGTAGGGTCTGGGAGGGGTAGATGGTGATCAGTCTTTCCTCTATCTTGGGAGACAGAGAGACCGCTTTCAAAGAGACCCCCGACTCGACAACGATAACCAAATTATAATGCATATATCACATAAGCATATATCACAATAGAGTTTTGTATATGCATATGCATGTCCATAAACAAAATAACCAGATTATATTGCATACATCACATAAGCATTAGCATACTCATAACAATCAGTAGGTGATGCATACCTCACATAAGCAATTAAGCATATTTTCACAAAAGCAAACACAACATCATTGAAACAAGTTTGACATCGATACATTTTACTACGATATTACGCAATGAATAAAGCAGATAAATTTACTACGATATTAACAATACTAATAGGGCAGTTAGCACTAAGGCTTCACCTACATTGGACAAATAACGTTGCCCTACATAACATGCGGACTATCGCATCAAGGCCTACTAGTAGTCCGTAACTTTAATTCTACGCCTCCACTCACTCCTATCCTTGACTGTGACATCCGGTAATTTTCCGTTATCAAACTCCGTTGGTTCCGTTAGGTCTTGCATACACGTGTCGTGAGCACACACTAGTTGTCGTTGAACGTTGGTGACTTAATAATAATTAATAATGATAAACTAATAATAATCTAACCAATAATATGATTATTAAGTTATGCTTATGTGTTTACGTGATATAAAGATTATTTGTGAATTTTACCTTATAACATGGCAACGTGTTATATATATTTCATGAATTTGTTGTTAATTGAAAGATATTTATGATTATTATTGTTGATTAATAATACTTCAAATTGGTAGTTAAAATTATTTAAAAAGGATGCTAAAAGACTAATTTTTATAAAATATAATTAAGGAAGGGTTAAAGGGTAAATGTTAATTATGTAAAGTGAAACAAAACCCAAACCCTAGCCCCTTGCCCCCCATTCGGCTGAAACCACCATCCAACACCTCTCATCTTGCGATTTTGATCAATAGCACACACATACAAATCGATTTTGATCTAGTTCGAGCATTCCAAGGTGTTAGCAAGTTCCAATTTTGATTTCTACATGTTTAAAAGGTTAGATTTTGCATTGTTTTCATACTTTTTGATTTTGATAGAAACCTAATTCAAAATTGGTGATGAAAATATGAAATTGATGATGAATCTATGTTAGTATTGTTGAATTGATGTTAGATTGTGTGATAATTGCAAGTATTGATGTGGATTTTGGTGTTCTAGGTCATGTTAGGTCAAAAGTAGAAACTTTTGATTTTGAACTTTCAAGATTGATGAAATTGGTGTTTGTTTGATGTAGTATGATGTTATTGTGTCATCTTATGATTAGATTAGGATGATTCTTGCACGAATTCATGAATTTAAACAACATTGTTCATAAGTTACTAAAAGTAGTAACTTTTGTATATGAAAGTGTAATGTTTGGTGATAATGGGATATTTTGATGTTAACAGGTTGTTACTTATGCTATATGAATGATTGATGATGCATGATATGTAGGAATTTGTGTGAAATTAGGCACCTTGATCACCAATTTCCCAAATTAGTAACTTTTGTATATGGTACACACGTGTTTTGATTAATAGTGAATGCTGGTGTGATTAAAAGGTATATAATTACTAGGTTAGGTGTGTCATGGGTGAACTAATATTGAAATTGGTAAAAAGTTGGGTTCTTGATTTTATTTCCCAAAAGGGAAACTTTTATGACACAAAGTGTATAGTTTTGTGATTTTGCTTATTGTGTGAATGTTAAGAGCATGCTAGTGGTTATGAATGGTGTTTGAACTTGTTAAGCTACATGATCTAGGTTATTTGGGTGGATGATAAGCTAACTGGGTCATTTTGAGTAAATGTTGGGAAATGTGCTATAATGTGTTATAATGCTTAAACTGCTATGATATGGGAGTATGCAAGTGGATTTGAGTTATGCATGCTGGTTTGAATGTTTTATTTGAGTTATGATGAACATGATGACTTATATGGTAACATGAGAACTTGTGTAAACTTGACTGCTTATGTGATATACAAATTCTCTGAACAAGTATACAACTTAACATGTCACCAACGGGTCAATGGGCCAACTTGGTCAATTATCTTTTCCTTCTAAGTCACTTAGGTTCTCTTTGACTATTTTGGTCTAGTATACTTACAAACTCACATGATTCAGGTAACCTATGACGGGTTGTCCCTACTCACACTCTGTGCTAGCATTTACTATCTCTTGGGATTACCAGGTGAGTTCATGCCCCACTATTTTTACTTAACTCCTTTTTGGGGGAGATAGCATACTATAACTTTTACAAACACTTTTATAGATAAGTTGTGCTAGTATATATTAGTGTAGCATACCATGAAAGCCCTCACACTTTCGGATCGTTAATATTGATAACTAGCGGGGAAATCTTGGGTAGTACTACTGGGTCTGACAAGCCCCACCCGGGCGACTCGAGGTCAACCCGGTGCAATATTGTCCTAAACACAAACATCATCACAATCTGGTATGTTATGACGGGAGGCAAACAAACGAGCGCATGTCAGCTTCGATCGCAAAATCACTATACTTACTACTTGTGAAAATTAGATTAGCTATCTATTTTCAGCACATTACTTATGCTATGTTTACTGATACTGATTTATTTAAACGCAAACTCGTGAACTCACCAACCGTTGTGTTGACATTTTAGTACGCTATTCTTAGGTCATATCTATTAGCTGCTGTAGGACCGGGTGAAGGGTTATGCACTTTACAACACACACAACACAACAACACAAAGAGGAGAGTATGCAATAACACTTAACAATTCAAATGGGGAACTGGAGAAAATCATGTTAGAGAACTAAGAAACATAAGTATATATGAGACATAACAAGAACAAACACAAGTAGTTGGTTTTCAAGGTTGATGTATATTGCTCTCTAGTTCCTTACAAGTGGTTTACAAAGTTATTCTAATAAGTTACAAGGACTAGAAATATTTATACTACAACCTACAGCCGGTCATACTTTGAAGGCTAGCTGGATACATGATCTATACAACAAAATCAATGTAGAGTCAAAAGGCAGATTCTCTCTTGACTAGTGACTATGACATGCCATAGCTCACATCCTAATATATTACAAAAAGGATAAAGTACATAAAATGGAAAGTTATAGACTCAAGACCTCAATGTACAGTTTACCAAAAGCATGGACCTTTTCACCAACTCATGTAAAGTTGGTGACTTATCAGAGTTGCAGCGGAAAGTGGTTCAGCTTTAGGTAAAAGGTACATCAGATAAATCATGTATTTAAAAAGTCTTTAGAAGAAATCTGTCTTCAATAGTTGGCTTCGGAAGACTTTGTCCTTGAAGCTTCGAAAGACTTCATCTTTTGGCTTCGGAAGATATTGGTCTTGGCTTC
>BJCO01427380.1:0-10007 GCA_018326465.1 Flaveria floridana | reverse complement strand
TCCTGTACGTACGAGCCAAGGTATTTGAACCTAGATGTCCGTGGGACCGCCATTCCCTGGATACTGATTTGGGTGTCCTCCTCGGCCTCACCACTAAAGTTACATATATATATATATATATATATATATATATAGATACTAGCTTTAGTTAGCCGTTTATTACACAAGAGATGGAGAGATAATTATTAAAATAACGTAAAAACATAAATAAAACTAAATGTATTATACGGGTTAAAAAAATAAAATTGATAATTTATTGATTGTTATTTATATAATACTAACTTTAGTAAAACCAAGTATTACATGAGTAAAAAAAAAATTATGATGAACGTTTATGAAGTATAAAATGATATCTTAAAATAAGATATGATTAAAATTATATATGAGTAATAATTATTAGTAATAATTTTAATTTTTATTTCCAAAAATATTTAACCATTTCCAAACAAACCGTATTAAAAAAATTATTTTTAAAAGTTTCTTATTATAACTCCTAATATTAATTATTTTTAGTTTATAAAGAAGTTTACTTTTTAAAAATATCAATTTTTAGATATTTCATATTTTTAAAAATGTTTGATGTTTTAGAAAAACTCTTATTTTATAAATTTTTTTCTAGAAACAACATTAATAAAAAGACATCTTTTTCTTAATTTATTAGAAATACTTTTAATCTTAAAAAGAATTAAAATTATTTAATTTTTAATTTAAGTACATATTTAAAAGGAGAAAGATGCTAGAAAAACAAACTTAGTGGGTGTAGAAATATAATAAGTGTCACTTAAATTCTCTTTTAGCATTATATATAGATATGAATATTTTAAATTCAACCCAACAGTTGAAATTGCCTCCTGAGATCGGACATGAAAATTTGATTATTTGATGAATCCATTATCTCAAGATTTTGATATAAAGTATTTTTCCTTGGAAAGTATTAATCAACCAATGGTGTTGATTATTTGTAAAAGCATTTTAGAAAGACTTCCGTTGAGTTTCATAAACACTAATAAATTTTCAGATAAATATAATTGGGGCCCAATGTATGATGCCAACCGATCAATTTATAATAAACACAAAAAAGAGATTGATAATTGTTAATTTATAATAAAAATCATAACAGTTTGTAATGGCCATATAACCGTATTGTGTGTAGGTAATGATAATAATTTCAAATATAAATGGATAATTATAAGCTTAACATATAAAAATTAATTTAGTTTACACACAAAAAAAGGAATAAGAATAAAAATGTTAGGATAAAAATAAGATATTAGTACGAATAACGTTAATAAACATAATTAAATGTTAGTTGCATAAGTAAAAATTAGTTGACACGAATAATCTTGGATTATTTGGTTTGAAAGGAGTCACACCATGAATTTATAAAGTGAATATCATTAGTTTAAGTCTCGCTTGATGCAATATACCTCAAGTAAGTTAGGGGTTTTATCATATTGATTATTTGGATAGTGGAATGGTAGGCGGAATGGAGTCACACCATGAATTTATAAAGTGAATATCATTAGTTTAAGTATCGCTTGATGCAATATACCTCAAGTAAGTTAGGGGTTTTATCATATTGATTATTTGGATAGTGGAATGGTAGGCGGAATGGAGTCACACCATGAATTTATAAAGTGAATATCATTAGTTTAAGTATCGCTTGATGCAATATACCTCAAGTAAGTTAGGGGTTTTATCATATTGATTATTTGGATAGTGGAATGGTAGGCGGAATGGAGTCACACCATGAATTTATAAAGTGAATATCATTAGTTTAAGTATCGCTTGATGCAATATACCTCAAGTAAGTTAGGGGTTTTATCATATTGATTATTTGGATAGTGGAATGGTAGGCGGAATGGGTCACCAACAATGTCTGTGTTCATGAGCATGGATTGTGTTTCGTAAATTGGTTTACCTAGATGACCGGACTTAAGATGTTCGTTGGCCATAAAAAATTAGTTGACATAAAAGAAAATGCTAATTGTATAGTTAAAAATTACATATATAAATAAAAGTTAGTTGATTTAAAAAAATATTAGTTGTATAATTAAAAGTTAAATACATATATAAAAGTTATTTTGTTAGTAGTCTTATAGTTATTTAAAACGATATTAGTTATACATGATAAGATGTCGATTATGCTTATTTTATTTATCAATAAATTTAACAAAAAACGATTAACTGTAATAATTCATAACATAATCGACTTGGTCCCATTTCAAATATGTTTGTGGGTCCAAGATTACATGAAGCGTGATAAAAGTCCGAAATCAAGATCCAATCTCTGCTTAACTTTCCCAATTCTTTCATGTCTGCAACTCCCACTTTTACTAAACACTCAAGTAACTCTGCTCAATTTCTTTTTCCAATTGCACCTTCAAACACTCATCAATGGCGATCATAACAGATGAACCCGACTCACCAAACCCTCCCCAAAACAAACCCATCAAAAAACCCCAACATAAACCATCTTCACCATCACCCAAATCATCAAATCAAAACCCTTTCACCTTCTGGTTCTACTTCACCATCTCAGTTGCCATCTTAACCCTAGTATTCACAACAATTTCCAATCTTTCCACCCAGCAAGACCCCAAATCATGGTTCCTTACACTACCCACAAATCTCAGACACCATTACTCCAATGGCAGAACCATAAAGGTCCAACCAACTGCTCACAGAGATTCAATTGAGGCCTTCACGATTCAAGATGGTCCAATAGATTCACCCCATAAGGTGCTTATTGTTCATGGGTTAGGGTGTAGCTCCTACACTTTTAGTAAAGTTGTCAAATTTTTGGGAAAACAAGGTGTTCATGCGGTTGCCATTGACCTCCCTGGTTCAGGGTTTTCTGATAAGTTTGAAATGGTGACTGAAGAGAAAGAAATTAGGGGTTTTGGAATGGTTTTGGAGATGTATAATGAAATTAAAGAAAAGGGTATTTTTTGGGGGTTTGATCAGTTGGTTGAGCAAGGGTATGTGAATTATGATTATCAAGAAAATGAGATTCGTGTGGCGAAAGTGAAGACTTTGAAAGCAATTGAATTGGGTCCTGAAGAAGTGGGTAGGGTTTTGGGGCAAGTGATTGATGCAATGGGTTTGGCTCCTGTTGATTTGGTTCTTCATGATTCAGCATTCAATTTGGGAGCAAATTGGGTGTCTGAAAATCTAGGGTTTATAAGAAGTGTGACTCTTCTTGATAGTGCATCAAACGAATCTGCTTTTCCTTTATGGGTTTTGAAATTGCCAGCGGTTAGAGAGGTTGTGTCTGGTTTTGGTTTTGTTTTCAAGAAAGTTATTCGAAATTCTTGTGCAAAGGCAGGTGGTATGTTTGATTCAGAGAGTCATAGACTTCTTTTGAAGGGTAGAGGTGGAGTTAAATCGGTTCTTGAAATGGGGAACAAGATGAATTCTAGTTTTGATGTTGAAGAATGGGGTAAGCTAAATGGTGTGAAAAATTTACCCATGCAAGTGATTTGGTCTAGTGGTTCGTCTGAAGAGTGGATCAAAAAGGGGCAGCAGCTGGCGGACGTGCTTCCTCAGGCGGCATTTGTCACACATTCCGGTGGTCGCTGGACACAGGTGAGAATAGCAAATATAATTAGTACTTAATCTTAGTTGGTTATTTGACTTTCAATGTTGGGCTCCAGTTTAGTTTTGTAATCATGAAAATTGTGAAATGTGAATTTATCTTTGCTTGACCCATTTCTTTTTTAGCTAATTTCTCTTTCCCCTTTTGGATGAAAATGTAACCCAAATCAATTCATGCGCAAGTAAACAGTTCAAAACTGTCTCTTCTACATAGGCTGAATGTTAATTTGACAAATATTGTAAATTTGCAGCATAATTAAATGAGTGAATTCTTTGTGAATTTTTCAGCCCAGCTGCTGCTATTTGTATCATTCAAATCCAATCCCTTGACAGTCTTCTTGTAGAACCTTTGTGGGAGTTATAGTCTTTTGACTTTTTTTGACCAATGACAAAAGAAAGTGATATTGTATGCAGCTTTGAATGATGTTTTCAAGGCTGATTACGATTCTGCAAAGCCAGTGATCTTTGACATAATTGGGACAGACTTTAGCTAATATCTTTTAAGTGTAGTTTAGTTTAAGTGAATGTGAGAATCTGCTGCAACGCCATAATCTTTAGAAGCGAATTTAATGTCATGTTTGAGAATATCATTTAACCATTTCATCTTTGGCGTGTGCAGGATGATACGGCTGATGAGCTGGCTGAAAGTATATATGAGTTTGTGTCCAGATTACCAACACCCATCAAAGCCTCCAAGAAAAAAGAGTCTGTACCTAAGCATATTCGTGAAATGCTTGATGAAGCAACAGCCAATGTTCACCACCATGGTTTTGGTGGTCATGATCATAGCCATGGTCATGCACATGGTCCTAATCATGATCAGGAAGTTGTATATCCAACTGGTTATGGGCTCGCAGCTGAATTTTAGTTTACCCTTTGTACTACTATAACTAACAGTTTGCTATTGTTGTGAGTGTTCTCGGCAAAATTATTAGTCTCTGGTTCAAAATAGTCATGGATTTTGTCATTAGTTTTAACATCAATGCTTTGCCTGTGGCATTTTTGTAAGGTAGCTTCCTTTCTGAAAATTTTCTTGAACAGATCATAAGAACTCATATAATGCATACAGAGTTCCAAACCTTTGAATATAAAATTTTAATGATCTAACCCGTATACTACACGTGTTCCAAACTAGTTATATATAAACAATGCAAAGTAATGGAGCAAAAAGTATTTGGTAAACCAACCAACCTGTTTTACATTCAACATACCCACTTGCAAGGGGTGGCTTTGTTCAAGGAACTTTTAGGAGTTAGTCTAGGGCCTTTGAGTTATTGAAACCTCCATGAAAAATATATTGTTTATACGTAGTTGCTCCAACATGTTAATTAGTATCGATGATAAATATTAAAGTACAAGTGTAGTTGCTCCAACATGTTAATTAGTATGGATGATAAATAGTAAAGTACAAGTGTTTGAAGCACGTTAACATACAAGTTATAGAAGCTTATTTTCACGACCTGCCTAAAAACAAGTCACGTTACTCGGGTTCTGGAAGTTTCCGGAGAAATGTGGAGGCGTCTGGGGTTGTCCGGAAGTCCCAAGAACAGCTTAAAACATGTTGGACCCTAAAGAGACACAAAGGGGCATCGAAAACAGCTTAAAGCATCAAGAATGGCCAAGATATTTACCAGAAAATATTTAGGAGGAAGGCTGCCAAGAAGGGTCTAGAATGACCTTCTAATATCCATAGAAATATCATAATATTTTCATAAGAAATATCTAGATATTAACTTGATAATATCAAAGATATTTAGTGTTAGATTAATCTAGATAGGAAGAATCTAGATCATGGATTACATGTATAAATAGATGATGCAGTCCACATTTGTAACCACCCAAAAACACGTACAAGTCTTGTGTAAAACACTTGTAACTCACTCTTGTAAACAACCTTGTAAGCAATACAAAAGCATTTGTATTACGAGCTTGCAAACGCTTCCGCACCGTAGCTTCAATTGTTACTTCATTTGGGTCACAAAAGCTGAACTTAGAGCAAGCCTAAGTGCCGCAAGAGAGTCAAAGAAATCACTCCATGAAAAGTGGTATCAGAGCAACGTCGATCGCTAGGGATGGCGACTGATCCAAGGAAGGTTGTCAGCGATGAAGGAAACCGGGGACAAGATGAGACTCCCTATGGCAGCAAGAAAAATTGTGGGACATCCAAGGACCGTACCTTGGAAAAACGATTCGGTGACATGGAAACAGGTCTCATCAAGATAGGATCTCAAGTAGACTTGTGCTTCCAAAGTCTAGATGTGATAGAAGTTGAATTCACAGAGCTTAGAGTTGGAGTCAAGGTTGCTGTGGAACCACTTCATGATGAAGTAAATTTATGATAAAAGAAGCAATCAAAGACGTTACTACGAAGCTGCAAAAGGACATGGACGAGCTGTCAAGCGACATGCATCGAAGTCTACTCGGCTTGGAAGCAAGAGTAGTTGATTGCAACAAGACAATGATCACGACTGGAGGTAACATCGTGAACTTTACATCGAGAGTTGAAATTCCCAAACCATCACCGTTTTTGGGCAAACGAGAAGCTCGGGCGGTTGATGACTTTATTTGGGAAATGGAGCAATACTTAGGAGGGGTACAAATCCTCGATGACGCCACCAAAATCAAGACAACCACTATGTATCTCAAAGATACAGTAGCACTATGGTGGAGACGTCGAAGTATGGACATCAAACGAGGTACGTGCACAATCCAAACTTGGGCTGAGTTCATCCAAGAACTAAAAAGACAGTTTTATCCGGTAAATGCTGAGCACGAAGCTAGAAGTCGACTTCGTAAGCTCAAACAAACCGGGACAATCAAGGACTATGTTAAAGAGTTTACAACACTTGTCCTTGAGATCTCGGATTTATCGGATAAAGACTCCCTTTTCTACTTTCTCGATGGTCTGCAATCATGGGCCAGGATAGAATTGGAGCGACGAAGTGTTCAAGATCTTGCTTCAGCCTTCGCAATAGCTTAAAGCTTGATCTATCATAAAGAAAAACGACCATATAGGCCCATGAATGAGGAAAGTGATGATGAGAAAGGTGGGGGAGTTAAGTCCAATCATGATCGGAAGGTGGAAACAATGAGACCATCACGACACGACAACGAAAAGCGTCCTCTAAAATTCTGTTTCATATGCGATGGACCACATAATGCTCGGGACTACCCGAAGAAACAAAGTCTGCAAGCCATGTTGGCCAGAACTGATGATGCATCCAACGAAGACAAGGAGGTTCGTCTCGGGGCAATGCAACTACAAGTATTGAATTCTTTAACAACACATGAAGGCAAGCCGTTAAAAATGGTTAATTCCTGCCTAACGAAGCACAAGGGCAACATCACGAACACAGAGGCGAGAGGACTTCGGTTTGTGAACTTGGAAATAAATGGACGACTTGCAAAGGCACTAGTCGATACCGGAGCAAGTCACAATTTCATAACACGAGAAGAAGCAAAGAGACTCAGTTTAAGGATATCCACACGAGAAGGATCTCTCAAAGACGCCAATGGTAACACGAAAGCGATCGAAGGATGTCATAGGACATCAAGACTAAAATCGGGACATGGCAAGGAAAACTTGCCTTCTCGATAGCACTATTGGGCGCCTACAAGCTCATGCTCGGGATGGATTTTTTCCAAAAAGCAAAAGCCGTTCCAGTAACATTTTTAAACACTTTGTATATCGTCAAAGTCTATAAAGTACACACAGCAATGATGGAGTCAAACCATCAAGGCAAAACACTATCCGTCTTGAAACTCGCGAGAACAAGCTGAGAATCATGCAAGAAACACGACGAGGGTGTCGTGGGTTTAGGAGGGGGAGAATGTCACGACCTGCCTAAAAACAAGTCAAGTTACTCGGGTTCCGGAAGTTTCCGGAAAAATGTGGAGGCGTCTAGGGTTGTCTGGAAGTCCCCAGAACAGCTTAAAACATGTTGGACCCTAAAGGGACACAAAGGGGCATCGAAAACAACCTAAAGCATCAAGAATGGCCAAAATATTTACCAGAAAATATCTAGGAGGAAGGCTGCCAAAAAGGGTCTAGAATGACCTTCTAATATCCATGGAAATATCATGATATTTCCATAAGAAATATCTAGATATTAACTTGATATTATCAAAGATATTTAGTGTTAGATTAATTTAGATAGGAAGAATCTAGATCATGGATTACATGTATAAATAGGTGATGCAATCCACATTTGTGACCACCCAAAAACACATACAAGTCTTGTGTAAAACACTTGTAACTCAGTCTTGTAAACAACCTTGTAAGCAATATAAAAGCATTTGTATTACGAGCTTGCAAACGCTTCCGCATCATAGCTTCAATTGTTACTTCATTTGGGTTACAAAGGCTGAACTTAAAGACTTAAAGCAAGTCTAAGTGCCACACGAGAGTCAAAGAAATCACTCTGTGACATTATGCTCCGATTTGATTTCCGAGATGATATTACCAAAATTGAAGTTTGAAATAAAGCAGTGGTTCGATCAAAAGTGAAGTAGTCACCAAGACTTTCAGCAGCGAGGGTAGTGGTGTGGTGGAAACGAACAACTGAATGTTTAATTTGATGTGTAGCTTTGTCTAGATCCGAGCCTTTCCTTTCCATATCTTTGAGATTGTTTCCTAGCTCTGATCAGATCTAGGCGACTACCTGAAAATCCTTCATCCTGATCAAATCTTCAGTGATATTGTTTCCTTTTGGATTGTATCAAACACGCATCCCAAATTGTTAGTTTTCTAATAAATCTACATGGTTACAATTGTGAAGTTTTTAAATCCCCAAACCCTCATCACCTGATTCTGGCTGAATCGACTCATCAAAATCACACTTAGTTGTTTTCCACTGCCCCACCACCGCTTGTCTTTGAAGTCCCGGGGTGACTTCTTTGCTTTGATCAAACCACCACTTGGGTTTTCAACTGTAAGACCCCATTCCCGAAACGCTTACAATTGGTTATTCATAGTATAAGATATTTAAAACATGACATTTGCAGCGGAATTTAAACTTTTCATATATAAATTGTAAATACATGACAAAACATTGTTCCTTTAGTTGTATCATAAAAACTTGACAATTACAATCATTGTCTCAAAATCTAGAATGCCAGACTTGGATCGTTCCAGTAGCTATCTCATCCATGTCTGCACTCCTCAACTGTATCATTACCTGCCAGCTATTATGCACATAAAGTCAGGTACGCTGAGTGAGTTCTAGCTTTATAATAAAATACTGTTTCATACATTCCAAACGTCTACATTTAGTGAGTGATCATTCATCATTATATACATGTCATCATATTCATTTCTTATCATTCGTTTCATTCATTTAGCACATTTCGAACTTTCATTATTATTTTTCACTTTCATCTAAACCAATGTCGTACGCTATACCCCAAACATTGTGCACGAAGCTGGTACTGGGCCGAAGCCTATAAATAGACCCCTAACATTGTGCACGAAGCTGACTCCAGTACCGGGGCAAGCGACAAGGGTCCCGTTTCGTACTTTTGGTTAATCTCAAGGATTAGACCTCTATATTCATAGGCTAGCTAGGCCCCATACAGTTGAGCTAACAACACACGGTTGTGAACCTCCTTTCATTTTGCTTGCAAGACTTTCATTCATTCATTAGGTTTCACTTTTCATTATCATTAACCTTAACTTCATTATATAATACTTATTCTCAATTAGTATATATTGTTGGTACACATGTCTCTAGTTCTAGTTCTAATGTACTTAAATATTTAATGACTTTCATTTTATTACACTGATGTAATCATTTGATATATGTAATGAAAAACTCTTGAATGAATGAATATGTATTATTGAAAGTCTTGTATCTTTATATTAATGTTTATTACACGCATATTGAACTAACTATATAGGTTTGTGAATTGTATGAAGTTCTCATGCGAATGGGCCATGCTAATGGACCATACGTATGAACACTTCATGCTAATGGATCAGTTGCACCACTGAACCTGGACACTGGATCAGTCGCACGATTGTAACATGAGACTGACTCAGTCGCACGACTGGACCTTCAGTCGTGCGGATGGATCAACCGCATGCTTCAGTCGCACGACTGAACCATGCTGATAGTTCAGTCACACGAATGAAGACTCCAAACCTATAAATACCACTTAATTCGTGGAGGAACAAAACACTTCAAGAATTCACAACCCCAGCCGTCCTAGAACGTCCAAGTCATCCCTTCCAAGTTCATAGAGTGTTCCTGATCATTGCTAATCAATTCTTAATGTTTTCTAATCGTTAGTTTTGATCAGATTAATGTTCTCCCTTACTGGATCGCCAATCAAATAGGATTCCGCACTATTTGATCTGGTTTCACGTAGTTTCGGTTAGTACCAGTTCGTACTCGGTCCTAACAAGTGGTATC
>BJCO01427364.1:0-15243 GCA_018326465.1 Flaveria floridana | reverse complement strand
TAGATGCCGGTGGTCGGAGATTGGAGCTTTGACCGGCAGGTCGGTGATGAAGATGTCGAGGGGTGGTTGTTGGTCGCTGGTCACAGGTCATTGCGGTCGAAGGTAGTTGCGGTCGAAGGTTGTTTGTCAATCGGCAGAGGATGGTGGTCGATTGATCGAAGATGATGATCGAAGGTGATTTGGGGGTGTTCGGAGATGGTATAGATTGAAGATGGCTGTCGGTTGTTTGATTTGGGGGTCGACTGAATGGTTTGGTGCTCGAATTTGGGTTGAAGGTCGATGGTGTTGAAAGTGATTGCGGTCGACAGGCGGTGTTCGGGAGTGGTGGTTGGGTCGACAGAGGTTGGTTGCTGTCGATGGTTGTTCGAAGGTCGACCGACAGGTTGGTTTACAACCCTTTTTTCTATAGTTCGTCCGCTGTGGCTACAGCTGCACGGACTGAAGTTTGTTCGTCCGCTGTGCAACTTAAAATCTCTTTCCACTGTATGTTTTGCTTGTCATCAGCTGTGGACCAAGATTTACTTGTCCGTTGTGGACAAGGCTTAAGCGTCCGTTTTGAACAATTTTTGGTCGTCCGTTGTGGACTTAGTTGCTGTCCGCTATGGACCAATTTACTTCATCCGCTGTGGACCAAATATGCTCATCCGCTGTTGACTTTTGGTTAGTCGTCCGCTGTATGTTTGTTTTGTCCGCTGTGGAACAAAGGTAATCTGCTGTGGATTTGCTTTGTCCGCTGTGGATTAACTTTGGGCTGAAATGGCTTAACTTGGGCTGAAATTTTCTGCTGTGATTATGCTTGTTATTGTTTGGGTTATTGACTGATGGTAGTTGTATGATGATTTTAGGAAAATCAAACTGATGATGAAGATGAATATGGGTGAAGATAAATCTGAAATTTGGGAATTTTTGTGTTGATTTTGGGCTGCAATTTTGGAAGATGATGATGGGTGAATGTTGAAGATGGATGATGATGAGTATTGCCTTGAATCAAAGTGCAGGTTAAGAAAAACTTAACACATCAGCTCTAAATTAGAACACTTAGTTAAAAAATCAAATGTAATTTGTATATTGTGTATTCTTTGTAAATGTTTGATTATGAATGAAATTTGACCTTCGAATTCACAAATTGATGTATGAATGTTTGTTGGAATGATTTGGAATGATTATATGATGAACAAATGAATCAAAATCAGAATCAAATCATAGATTAGGCTGATTTTCGAGTTTCAAAACAGTTTGACTTTGAAAAAGTCAAACTTCATGTTCTTGAATAAACCAACTTTTGATTCTTAGATTTATGATGGAATTGGGTTAAATCAAAGGTTATAATAGCTGTAGATAAGTGATTCTAAGCTAAAACAACAATCAATTTCATATAATCATCATCTAAAATTGGATTTAAATGATAAACATATGAAGAACACGAAAAACAAAAACCCAGATCTGAAAATCAAAGTTCAATATGTATGATTTGGATGTTGTGAATGATAAGCGAACCTTATATTTGATGTTTCTAAGCTAAAACCACTATCAATTTCAGCTAAACAATATCAGATTCGTGATTTTGAGAAATTTTTCTCATGAACACTCAAGAACACAATATTTTTAAAAATCTTCAAATTCGAGTGTTATGATTATTCAATTGATATGAAACTTTGCAGATGTGTTTATTATCACAAACTAAAGCTATTAGAAGCTTAAACTCGATCAAACAACAACAAAATCAAAATTTCACGTTCATGAGTATTTGAAGACTTGAAGAAAAGTCTACTTGAATCTTCAAATTAATGGCTCAAATGAACTTCAATGGATATGAAAACTTGCAGATCTTCATGAAATAACAAATCTAAACTAATGGTAGCTTTGATTTCATCAGAAACAACAACAATTTGCAGATCAAACTTGTGGTTCAAATTTTTAAGAAAATTTTGAAGAACAAGGAGCCAAGGCTCTGATACCAACTGTGGAAATCGATATACGGATCGAATATTGCAATCGTATTGTTGCCGTTTATTAGATCTGTATTGCGGAATCTCACAGATTCGTTGATGATTTCGTGATGATGATCTATATGCAAGAGATGAACATGAATGTATGATGATGAATGAATGATGAACAATATTCAAGAACACAAAATCAGAAATCTTGATTTGAAATTTTGTGTGTGTTTTAATCAAAATCAAATTTAAACTTTTAAGTGAATCCAAACCTGAATTCACTCAATGTTACAACCACTACTCAAGCACTGAAACGCCTGCTCAAGCACAACCTGCGACATCTTCTGCTACAACTACTGCTTCTTCCACCATCTCACCCACTAATACATCTATACCCATTCCAACCTCTCCCATGATCACTACAACCTCACTTCCCCAAACCTCACCCATTCTCATCCTTTATTCACAACTTCAACTATAAACCCTTTCATCATACATACATGTACCTTAACAAAACATGCATCTACATATCAAAGATCATCTCTACCTAGTGTAGGTTTGGAGGAGCAAGTAGCCAGCTTGAACAGGATGGTGCTTAAGTTGCTGGCTGCAGATGACATGAAAACAAGCCAAATAAATCAGCTGATGGCTGAAATGTTTCTTAAAACCAACAGGTAGCCCAGCTAACTGGCAGAAACAATACAAACGATCAGGCTATTATTAGAGCCAATGAGACCATTCAAGCTCAGAATCAAAAGCTAATAACATCTAATGAAAAGATTGAGAAGCTTGAGAAGAAGAACAAGAAGATATTGTTAAGATTGAAAAGCAGAAAGGAAGATACCTTAAGAATAAAAGGTAATGGAGATGGAGTTGGTGATGATGATGAAGATGAGTTTGACGATGATGGGTCAGATGATAAAGATGATGAGGATGTTACCGATGGAAGTGATGAGGAAAAAGGCAAAGATAAGAATGATGATGAAGATCAAGAAGAAGGTGACGGCAAAGCTTCAACATCAACCAAATCAGAGAAAGAAAGGAGAACAAAGAAAAATCAAGAACAAGGAACCTTATCCTCTGCTCCATAATAAAAGGACAATCAAGGCAAAGATACAAGTAATGCTTAAAATGTCTATGTAACTTTTACTTGTTTATATTGACATGTATTAAGTTAATGTTATTGAATGCTAAATTATGTTGAATGTTGTGATGTCTATTAAACTTTGTTATGATGACTATTCTATCTATTAAATAAATCACAACGGGTTGATGAACTCGATATTGAACCTCTTTAGAAAGTGAAGACTCAGTTCACTATGATCCTAGATTTACAAGTAATTGTTAGAAGGTCAGTCAGCTATGCACCTGAAGAGGGGGAGACTATTCATGATTTATCTAATGAGCAGCTAGCTGAGATGTTCAGATTAAATCCATATGAAATTGTTCGAGATACACCTGAAGTTATTGGGTCTTAAAAGTATAGTCTATATTATCAACACAATCCAGTCATCAAAAGTCAACGTCACGGTCAAAGTCATCAGAAAAGTCAAACAGACGCATTCGAGATGAAGAATCGAGACGAGACGTTGAAAATATATTTGACTAGGAGTTTTACCGTTAATAAATATGTTTTGTGTCAACAAAAGATATTTAGTCTTGGTTTAGTTATTTTTATGTTTTATTTGTATTTTACCTAATTAGTTGAAGTCTAGGGGCTTAATGTGTCATTAGTGAATATTATATTCACTATAAATAGTTACATGGTAATTAGAGTTTGGGAGCTTGAAAGAGCCAATTGATTTGAGGGTTTTCACTTTGTAATATCAAATTCAAATCATCAAAGATCAAACAAGGGTTTATTGAGTGTTCATGAGGTGTCCATCATTGTTCATCTCTATTTTATAGTGTTTGATCTATATTGTTCATAAATATCATTGATATTTGTATTTTCAGTGGGATTTGTTTGTGTTTATTAATACCAAACAATTTTAAACATAAACATAAAAAATATGAACAGATAAAATAAAATGAAATAAAATAAAATAAAATTAAAATTTAAACTAAAGTAAGTGATAAACTTAAAATAAAGAGTAAAACGACATAATTGCATCTTTTTCTCGAAGAATTTCAGAAAGTCAAGACTTGGCGAGATCGCTGATATGTTTTGTTCACTTAAACCCATGCCTTATTCTTTTCAACACGTAATCTGCAGCTGTCTTTTTCATGTTTTGAGTTAATTTAGGAAAATCTAGTAACTTGGTCCCCACAGAAATTTGACAAAGAACTCATCTCGACATCAAGGTTTATTGAGTGCAATCATTGATTTTGCTTGAACAGTTCTGAGTCGACACTGATGTATACATATGGTAACATGATTATTGACGAGACACTTTACTATTCAGACTCTATAACTGATGATGATAGCTCTAGGTCTATGCTCACGTATAATAAAGGAGATGATCATCTTAATCCAAAAGATGAGAGCTCCAGGTCAATGCTCACGCATAGCAGAGAAGATCATCTAAGCGTGTTAATGAGAGCTTTAGGTCAATGCTTTCGCATAGCAGAGAAGATCATCACTCCAGGTCCATGCTCATGCATAGCAAAGGCGATAAACACACATTTTATTTTTTCTATTTGGGCAAAAGAATTGGGAAAATCTTAATAACCTAGACCCAACACAGACTTAGGACAGACTCAAGACAGAAATCAGCCACTCTCAACCAAGTTTTTGACAAGACTTGTATCTTTGTGCTGGCCAAGATGTCATGAGAAGGATCCTTATCACCAAGTTCTTGATCTTTAGTTTGGCTGCACAATCACTGTTTACTTCGTTTTCAGGCTGAGTCTACCATGCATATCCCAACACAAGTTGTTGACCTCTGAATACAAAATTGAAAAACTTTTAAAAAGTTATATTCTCCCCCTAAATTTCTATTTAACTACATGGGAATACAAATTTTTGTTTTTCATATAAATATGGAAGCTGAAATAAATAAAAAATAAGAAGATATTAGACATAAGAAGGAATATAGGATACCGGAAGTTATTTGACAAATTTATAATATAAAAAAGTTATTTGTTTTTATATTTTATTATGGAAAGAGTTTTTTAAAAAGATATTAAACCCAATATTGAGATCAGTTCATAATATCAAGGTTTATCAAATGTTTTTGCGAAAAGATCTGCTCTTTGATTTTTTGTGTCGATTGGAATAATATCTATGAAACTCTTTTCCTATGCATCTCAGATTGCATGAATCCTTGTTTCAATGTGCTTGGTGCAAGTATGATGAATTGGATTTTTTGCAATTCCAATAGCAGTTTTATTATAACAAAAGAGTGGTGTATGAAGGAAATTGATGCCATACTCCATCATTTGATACTAGATCCAAAGCACTTGGCAACAACAACTTGATGCAACAACGTATTCAGCTTCTCCTGTTGATAGTGATATAGTTGTCTGCTTCTTGCTTTGCCATGAAACAAGACAATACTCGAGATATTGACATCTGCCGGTAACTGATTTCCAATTGATCTTACAACCCCCGTGATCACTGTTGGAATAGGCATGTATATCAAAATTCCCTCCCTTTGGATACCAAAGACCCAAACAAGAGGAACTCTTGAGATATCGAAAGATTCATTTTACAGCCTTTTTATGAGATTCCTTCAGGTTAGCTTGAAACCGGGCACAGTAACACACATCGAATGTAATATCATGGCGACTCGTAGTGAGATACATGAGAGACCCAATCATAGAGCGATAACGATGAGCAACTACGGGTTTCCTACTATCATCCGGAGTTAATCATGTTTGAGCAGTGAATGGGGTGAGTTCAGGAGAAGCATCATCCATCTTGAATATATTGAGAATCACCAAAACATACTTGTCCTGATGAATCAGAATGCCATCAGGATTTTGTTCAACCTGCAATCCCAAGAAAAAGCATAACTCCCCCATCATGCTTATTTCAAAGTGATCTTTCATCACTTCTTCAAACTCTTTCCACAGTTTCTCATTTGTTGATCCGAAAATGATGTCATCAATGTACACTTGAACAATCAGCATTTCACTATTAACTTCTTTCTTGAATACTGTCATATCTATAGTTCCACGAAAGAAGCCTTTGCTGAGCTGATATTGTGTCAAGGTTTCATACCAGATACGAGGTGCTTGATGTAATCCATATAAGGATTTATCAAGCTTATACACTTTATCTGGGAAATCTGGATCGTTAAAACCTGGAGGCTGATAGACATATATCTCCTCATCAATGTTCCCATATAAAAATACGCACTTCACATCCATTTGAAAGACCTTAAAGTTCTTTTGAGTAGCATGAGCAAGAAAGATTCTGATAGCTTCAATACGAGCAACCAGAGCAAACACTTTAATGTAATCAATTCCCTCCTCTTGAGAAAATCCCTGAACAACCAGCCTAGAATTGTTCCTTATTACAATTCCTCAATCATTTGGTTTGTTCCGGTAGACCCATTTGGTACCGATTGGAAACTTATTCGGAGGAAGATCGACTAGGTTCTAAACCTTCAGTTTCCTAAATTGCTGAAGCTCCATTTGCATAGATTCGACCCAACTTGGGTCCTGAAGTGCTACTGTGACATTCTTGGGTACAATTTGAGATAAGAAACATGCATGGAGACATTCATTTATCAATCTAGATTGAATCCATATCCTCACACCATCAGTACTGGAACTAATGATGTAATCGTGTGGGTGGTCTTTTAGGGTTTTGAAGTTGGTGTTAAGGGTTAATTGGTTTAAATGAGATGATGATTCAGTTTGGGATGGTTGTGAAAGGGAAGATGGTTGTGATTGAGGATTTGGTTGTGGTGGAGGTATGGGTGGAATACCAAATGAAGGTGGTGGTGGAGGGTCAATTGGCGGTTATGGGTGAGGTTCAGGTTGTGGAGGTGGTTGTGGTTATTGTTGTGGTTCTGGTGGAGGAATGATTTGCACACTAGTTTGATGAACAACATCATCGTTAAAGGTTTTAAGTTTGAATGATTTGAAGACAGTGTTAGAGTCATAAAACCATTTAGGGTCTGACCCCGTGTTTGGTGAATTTGACTATTGCCAATAAACATAGAAGGATTCCTGCACAATGCGCGTTCTTTTATTGTGCAGCCGATACGCCTTTTGAGAGGAAGAGTAGCCAACAAAGAAACATTCTTCAGAAACAACACCAAACTTTAACTTCTGAGGTTGCGTATTTAGCAAAGTACATGAGCAACCAAACGGACGGAAGAAGTCAATCAAGGGTTTTCGTTTATGAAGAAGCTCATATGGAGTCTTCATCTTGTCTTTTACGATAAGCACCCTGTTCAGTACATAGGAAGCACAATTAACTGCTTCTGCCTAAAAAATAACTGGAAGCTTTGACTCAATCAGCATAGTTCTTGCTGCTTAGATAAGCGTTCGATTCTTTATTTTAACAACACTATTTTATTAAGGTGTCCTGGCAGCACTAGACAGTCTGATAATTCCCTTGCTTGCACAGAATGAGTCAAAGATGTGGTTTCTGAATTCGATTCCATTATCACTTCTGATGGCCATAACCTTCCATTTGTTGATGGTCTTAATTGACAGGATCAGCTTCTGTAACTCTTCTATGGTGTCACCTTTATTTGCTAGAAATCTTACCCAATAGTATCTTGAATACTCATATATAACAACCAAACAGTAAGATTTCTTAGCAATATATTTAACACTAATAGGACCAAATAAGTCAATATGTAACAATTTGAGGGGGTTTGAAATTGTATTTTCAAGCTTAAGCTTGTGTGGCCTTTTGTGTTGCTTTCCTTGAGCACAAGTCAAGCTTGTAACAATTCGAGGTTTCGTGAGATCGATTGACACTCTCGGACTCTCTTCTCTCCCTCTTGATCTCACGAAACCTCTGTCCCTTGGTGATGAATGAATCGGTTTGATTTGAGGGGTCGATGCTAGATGCCGGTGGTCGGAGATTGGAGCTTTGACCGGCAGGTCGGTGATGAAGATGTCGAGGGGTGGTTGTTGGTCGCTGGTCACAGGTCATTGCGGTCGAAGGTAGTTGCGGTCGAAGGTTGTTTGTCAATCGGCAGAGGATGGTGGTCGATTGATCGAAGATGATGATCGAAGGTGATTTGGGGGTGTTCGGAGATGGTATAGATTGAAGATGGCTGTCGGTTGTTTGATTTGGGGGTCGACTGAATGGTTTGGTGCTCGAATTTGGGTTGAAGGTCGATGGTGTTGAAAGTGATTGCGGTCGACAGGCGGTGTTCGGGAGTGGTGGTTGGGTCGACAGAGGTTGGTTGCTGTCGATGGTTGTTCGAAGGTCGACCGACAGGTTGGTTTACAACCCTTTTTTCTATAGTTCGTCCGCTGTGGCTACAGCTGCACGGACTGAAGTTTGTTCGTCCGCTGTGCAACTTAAAATCTCTTTCCACTGTATGTTTTGCTTGTCATCAGCTGTGGACCAAGATTTACTTGTCCGTTGTGGACAAGGCTTAAGCGTCCGTTTTGAACAATTTTTGGTCGTCCGTTGTGGACTTAGTTGCTGTCCGCTATGGACCAATTTACTTCATCCGCTGTGGACCAAATATGCTCATCCGCTGTTGACTTTTGGTTAGTCGTCCGCTGTATGTTTGTTTTGTCCGCTGTGGAACAAAGGTAATCTGCTGTGGATTTGCTTTGTCCGCTGTGGATTAACTTTGGGCTGAAATGGCTTAACTTGGGCTGAAATTTTCTGCTGTGATTATGCTTGTTATTGTTTGGGTTATTGACTGATGGTAGTTGTATGATGATTTTAGGAAAATCAAACTGATGATGAAGATGAATATGGGTGAAGATAAATCTGAAATTTGGGAATTTTTGTGTTGATTTTGGGCTGCAATTTTGGAAGATGATGATGGGTGAATGTTGAAGATGGATGATGATGAGTATTGCCTTGAATCAAAGTGCAGGTTAAGAAAAACTTAACACATCAGCTCTAAATTAGAACACTTAGTTAAAAAATCAAATGTAATTTGTATATTGTGTATTCTTTGTAAATGTTTGATTATGAATGAAATTTGACCTTCGAATTCACAAATTGATGTATGAATGTTTGTTGGAATGATTTGGAATGATTATATGATGAACAAATGAATCAAAATCAGAATCAAATCATAGATTAGGCTGATTTTCGAGTTTCAAAACAGTTTGACTTTGAAAAAGTCAAACTTCATGTTCTTGAATAAACCAACTTTTGATTCTTAGATTTATGATGGAATTGGGTTAAATCAAAGGTTATAATAGCTGTAGATAAGTGATTCTAAGCTAAAACAACAATCAATTTCATATAATCATCATCTAAAATTGGATTTAAATGATAAACATATGAAGAACACGAAAAACAAAAACCCAGATCTGAAAATCAAAGTTCAATATGTATGATTTGGATGTTGTGAATGATAAGCGAACCTTATATTTGATGTTTCTAAGCTAAAACCACTATCAATTTCAGCTAAACAATATCAGATTCGTGATTTTGAGAAATTTTTCTCATGAACACTCAAGAACACAATATTTTTAAAAATCTTCAAATTCGAGTGTTATGATTATTCAATTGATATGAAACTTTGCAGATGTGTTTATTATCACAAACTAAAGCTATTAGAAGCTTAAACTCGATCAAACAACAACAAAATCAAAATTTCACGTTCATGAGTATTTGAAGACTTGAAGAAAAGTCTACTTGAATCTTCAAATTAATGGCTCAAATGAACTTCAATGGATATGAAAACTTGCAGATCTTCATGAAATAACAAATCTAAACTAATGGTAGCTTTGATTTCATCAGAAACAACAACAATTTGCAGATCAAACTTGTGGTTCAAATTTTTAAGAAAATTTTGAAGAACAAGGAGCCAAGGCTCTGATACCAACTGTGGAAATCGATATACGGATCGAATATTGCAATCGTATTGTTGCCGTTTATTAGATCTGTATTGCGGAATCTCACAGATTCGTTGATGATTTCGTGATGATGATCTATATGCAAGAGATGAACATGAATGTATGATGATGAATGAATGATGAACAATATTCAAGAACACAAAATCAGAAATCTTGATTTGAAATTTTGTGTGTGTTTTAATCAAAATCAAATTTAAACTTTTAAGTGAATCCAAACCTGAATTCACTCAATGTTACAACCACTACTCAAGCACTGAAACGCCTGCTCAAGCACAACCTGCGACATCTTCTGCTACAACTACTGCTTCTTCCACCATCTCACCCACTAATACATCTATACCCATTCCAACCTCTCCCATGATCACTACAACCTCACTTCCCCAAACCTCACCCATTCTCATCCTTTATTCACAACTTCAACTATAAACCCTTTCATCATACATACATGTACCTTAACAAAACATGCATCTACATATCAAAGATCATCTCTACCTAGTGTAGGTTTGGAGGAGCAAGTAGCCAGCTTGAACAGGATGGTGCTTAAGTTGCTGGCTGCAGATGACATGAAAACAAGCCAAATAAATCAGCTGATGGCTGAAATGTTTCTTAAAACCAACAGGTAGCCCAGCTAACTGGCAGAAACAATACAAACGATCAGGCTATTATTAGAGCCAATGAGACCATTCAAGCTCAGAATCAAAAGCTAATAACATCTAATGAAAAGATTGAGAAGCTTGAGAAGAAGAACAAGAAGATATTGTTAAGATTGAAAAGCAGAAAGGAAGATACCTTAAGAATAAAAGGTAATGGAGATGGAGTTGGTGATGATGATGAAGATGAGTTTGACGATGATGGGTCAGATGATAAAGATGATGAGGATGTTACCGATGGAAGTGATGAGGAAAAAGGCAAAGATAAGAATGATGATGAAGATCAAGAAGAAGGTGACGGCAAAGCTTCAACATCAACCAAATCAGAGAAAGAAAGGAGAACAAAGAAAAATCAAGAACAAGGAACCTTATCCTCTGCTCCATAATAAAAGGACAATCAAGGCAAAGATACAAGTAATGCTTAAAATGTCTATGTAACTTTTACTTGTTTATATTGACATGTATTAAGTTAATGTTATTGAATGCTAAATTATGTTGAATGTTGTGATGTCTATTAAACTTTGTTATGATGACTATTCTATCTATTAAATAAATCACAACGGGTTGATGAACTCGATATTGAACCTCTTTAGAAAGTGAAGACTCAGTTCACTATGATCCTAGATTTACAAGTAATTGTTAGAAGGTCAGTCAGCTATGCACCTGAAGAGGGGGAGACTATTCATGATTTATCTAATGAGCAGCTAGCTGAGATGTTCAGATTAAATCCATATGAAATTGTTCGAGATACACCTGAAGTTATTGGGTCTTAAAAGTATAGTCTATATTATCAACACAATCCAGTCATCAAAAGTCAACGTCACGGTCAAAGTCATCAGAAAAGTCAAACAGACGCATTCGAGATGAAGAATCGAGACGAGACGTTGAAAATATATTTGACTAGGAGTTTTACCGTTAATAAATATGTTTTGTGTCAACAAAAGATATTTAGTCTTGGTTTAGTTATTTTTATGTTTTATTTGTATTTTACCTAATTAGTTGAAGTCTAGGGGCTTAATGTGTCATTAGTGAATATTATATTCACTATAAATAGTTACATGGTAATTAGAGTTTGGGAGCTTGAAAGAGCCAATTGATTTGAGGGTTTTCACTTTGTAATATCAAATTCAAATCATCAAAGATCAAACAAGGGTTTATTGAGTGTTCATGAGGTGTCCATCATTGTTCATCTCTATTTTATAGTGTTTGATCTATATTGTTCATAAATATCATTGATATTTGTATTTTCAGTGGGATTTGTTTGTGTTTATTAATACCAAACAATTTTAAACATAAACATAAAAAATATGAACAGATAAAATAAAATGAAATAAAATAAAATAAAATTAAAATTTAAACTAAAGTAAGTGATAAACTTAAAATAAAGAGTAAAACGACATAATTGCATCTTTTTCTCGAAGAATTTCAGAAAGTCAAGACTTGGCGAGATCGCTGATATGTTTTGTTCACTTAAACCCATGCCTTATTCTTTTCAACACGTAATCTGCAGCTGTCTTTTTCATGTTTTGAGTTAATTTAGGAAAATCTAGTAACTTGGTCCCCACAGAAATTTGACAAAGAACTCATCTCGACATCAAGGTTTATTGAGTGCAATCATTGATTTTGCTTGAACAGTTCTGAGTCGACACTGATGTATACATATGGTAACATGATTATTGACGAGACACTTTACTATTCAGACTCTATAACTGATGATGATAGCTCTAGGTCTATGCTCACGTATAATAAAGGAGATGATCATCTTAATCCAAAAGATGAGAGCTCCAGGTCAATGCTCACGCATAGCAGAGAAGATCATCTAAGCGTGTTAATGAGAGCTTTAGGTCAATGCTTTCGCATAGCAGAGAAGATCATCACTCCAGGTCCATGCTCATGCATAGCAAAGGCGATAAACACACATTTTATTTTTTCTATTTGGGCAAAAGAATTGGGAAAATCTTAATAACCTAGACCCAACACAGACTTAGGACAGACTCAAGACAGAAATCAGCCACTCTCAACCAAGTTTTTGACAAGACTTGTATCTTTGTGCTGGCCAAGATGTCATGAGAAGGATCCTTATCACCAAGTTCTTGATCTTTAGTTTGGCTGCACAATCACTGTTTACTTCGTTTTCAGGCTGAGTCTACCATGCATATCCCAACACAAGTTGTTGACCTCTGAATACAAAATTGAAAAACTTTTAAAAAGTTATATTCTCCCCCTAAATTTCTATTTAACTACATGGGAATACAAATTTTTGTTTTTCATATAAATATGGAAGCTGAAATAAATAAAAAATAAGAAGATATTAGACATAAGAAGGAATATAGGATACCGGAAGTTATTTGACAAATTTATAATATAAAAAAGTTATTTGTTTTTATATTTTATTATGGAAAGAGTTTTTTAAAAAGATATTAAACCCAATATTGAGATCAGTTCATAATATCAAGGTTTATCAAATGTTTTTGCGAAAAGATCTGCTCTTTGATTTTTTGTGTCGATTGGAATAATATCTATGAAACTCTTTTCCTATGCATCTCAGATTGCATGAATCCTTGTTTCAATGTGCTTGGTGCAAGTATGATGAATTGGATTTTTTGCAATTCCAATAGCAGTTTTATTATAACAAAAGAGTGGTGTATGAAGGAAATTGATGCCATACTCCATCATTTGATACTAGATCCAAAGCACTTGGCAACAACAACTTGATGCAACAACGTATTCAGCTTCTCCTGTTGATAGTGATATAGTTGTCTGCTTCTTGCTTTGCCATGAAACAAGACAATACTCGAGATATTGACATCTGCCGGTAACTGATTTCCAATTGATCTTACAACCCCCGTGATCACTGTTGGAATAGGCATGTATATCAAAATTCCCTCCCTTTGGATACCAAAGACCCAAACAAGAGGAACTCTTGAGATATCGAAAGATTCATTTTACAGCCTTTTTATGAGATTCCTTCAGGTTAGCTTGAAACCGGGCACAGTAACACACATCGAATGTAATATCATGGCGACTCGTAGTGAGATACATGAGAGACCCAATCATAGAGCGATAACGATGAGCAACTACGGGTTTCCTACTATCATCCGGAGTTAATCATGTTTGAGCAGTGAATGGGGTGAGTTCAGGAGAAGCATCATCCATCTTGAATATATTGAGAATCACCAAAACATACTTGTCCTGATGAATCAGAATGCCATCAGGATTTTGTTCAACCTGCAATCCCAAGAAAAAGCATAACTCCCCCATCATGCTTATTTCAAAGTGATCTTTCATCACTTCTTCAAACTCTTTCCACAGTTTCTCATTTGTTGATCCGAAAATGATGTCATCAATGTACACTTGAACAATCAGCATTTCACTATTAACTTCTTTCTTGAATACTGTCATATCTATAGTTCCACGAAAGAAGCCTTTGCTGAGCTGATATTGTGTCAAGGTTTCATACCAGATACGAGGTGCTTGATGTAATCCATATAAGGATTTATCAAGCTTATACACTTTATCTGGGAAATCTGGATCGTTAAAACCTGGAGGCTGATAGACATATATCTCCTCATCAATGTTCCCATATAAAAATACGCACTTCACATCCATTTGAAAGACCTTAAAGTTCTTTTGAGTAGCATGAGCAAGAAAGATTCTGATAGCTTCAATACGAGCAACCAGAGCAAACACTTTAATGTAATCAATTCCCTCCTCTTGAGAAAATCCCTGAACAACCAGCCTAGAATTGTTCCTTATTACAATTCCTCAATCATTTGGTTTGTTCCGGTAGACCCATTTGGTACCGATTGGAAACTTATTCGGAGGAAGATCGACTAGGTTCTAAACCTTCAGTTTCCTAAATTGCTGAAGCTCCATTTGCATAGATTCGACCCAACTTGGGTCCTGAAGTGCTACTGTGACATTCTTGGGTACAATTTGAGATAAGAAACATGCATGGAGACATTCATTTATCAATCTAGATTGAATCCATATCCTCACACCATCAGTACTGGAACTAATGATGTAATCGTGTGGGTGGTCTTTTAGGGTTTTGAAGTTGGTGTTAAGGGTTAATTGGTTTAAATGAGATGATGATTCAGTTTGGGATGGTTGTGAAAGGGAAGATGGTTGTGATTGAGGATTTGGTTGTGGTGGAGGTATGGGTGGAATACCAAATGAAGGTGGTGGTGGAGGGTCAATTGGCGGTTATGGGTGAGGTTCAGGTTGTGGAGGTGGTTGTGGTTATTGTTGTGGTTCTGGTGGAGGAATGATTTGCACACTAGTTTGATGAACAACATCATCGTTAAAGGTTTTAAGTTTGAATGATTTGAAGACAGTGTTAGAGTCATAAAACCATTTAGGGTCTGACCCCGTGTTTGGTGAATTTGACTATTGCCAATAAACATAGAAGGATTCCTGCACAATGCGCGTTCTTTTATTGTGCAGCCGATACGCCTTTTGAGAGGAAGAGTAGCCAACAAAGAAACATTCTTCAGAAACAACACCAAACTTTAACTTCTGAGGTTGCGTATTTAGCAAAGTACATGAGCAACCAAACGGACGGAAGAAGTCAATCAAGGGTTTTCGTTTATGAAGAAGCTCATATGGAGTCTTCATCTTGTCTTTTACGATAAGCACCCTGTTCAGTACATAGGAAGCACAATTAACTGCTTCTGCCTAAAAAATAACTGGAA
>BJCO01427109.1:0-10169 GCA_018326465.1 Flaveria floridana | reverse complement strand
ACTCTTTTCTTTTTATTGAATAAAAACCACACACAAAAACTCTTAGACAATGACCCTCTTTTATACTAATCCTAACCTTAATACTAATGAAAGCTCCACTCAAACACAGCTGGAATGACAGCTCATTCACAGCAAAACATAAATACTAAATACCTTAAATAAAGCTAATTAAAACTTACTAAATAAAACAAACCTATATTTAGACTCCTGACGAGTCTCCCCCCTAAACTTCCACATATGACCACAATTAGGATTTACTTCTAACAACACTTATTACATTAATACTTAACCCTATTTATAAGTATGACTTATTCACCAAGACTACTACAAAAATAATCCTTACCAAATAAAGGTTCATATCATAAAAAAACCAATTTAACTAGGAAACAAAATCAAAACATACAAGTTGACTCAAAATATACCAAAAACTTGCACCCTAAGACTTTCACATGTGAACCTAAGATTACATGTAAAAAAATAAAAAAATTATAGAAACAGTCCCAGTGGTTTAACCAAACTGCATGTTTAGTCCCCAAACTTTAAAAATTGTAAAATTAGTCCAAACTTTTATGTACTCATTGCGCGTTCGGTACCTGACATTAAATTCATTTAGTTTTTATGCATTTTATAAAGTTTGGACTAACTTCTAACTTTAACTTTATGGACTAAAAAATGCAACACCCATATAGAAGTTTGGACTAACTTTGCAATTTTTCAAAGTTAGGGACCAAACTAGCAATGACTACACAAAAGTTTGGACTAACTTTGCAATTTCTAAAGTTTGAGGACTAAACTTGAGGACTAAACAGGGACCATATATGCAGTCTGGTCAAGCACAAGTTAGGCAGACCTAACAAAGACTTGATTAATTTCATGATAATAAAATGAAGAAAACAAATAATGCAAAAAAGAGATAAGAAAATGTCACCTTCGATGGTAGATGGTCAAGGCAATAACCCTACAAACAAAATGCAATACTTTTGTTTCAGGAATCTAGAAAGAGCATTGGTCATATCAAACTAAGAACAAAGAAAAGGGCTTTAGAACATGAAGTTAGTTGATCATTATGCACAGGTCCAACCATTCACACTCTTTCTGCAGAACACACACAGAACCATTAACTCAATGCTCCTGCAAGTCCCTCAGGATGACAGGAACACAGAAAAACAACAAAACTGACAATAAAAATCATAGAAAAACCAGTAGGTGGTTGTTGGACAACAATGTTCAACACCACACTAACCAAATCTCATCATGCAATCACACACACACGACAAAATGAAAATTCAGGGAATGAACAAGACAGACCCTAGAAATAATGGGAAGTGCCTACTACCCATGAACAAGCAGAATGATCCAATCATCTCCAATCCTTTTAGGCATCCCACTAAAGGTAGAAAAATAACAAATGGCAATAGAAGACATATGACATAAGACGAACGATGCCATAGATGGAGAAAGTAAGAATTATAGAAAACAAAATCATATGGTGACCAAGTTGATTAGACCAGTGATGTTTGCACTTTCCAACAATCCACGAGGAAGCAGAACGTACCAATGATCTTTGCTTGTCAGAGCACAGGTGGGCCAAATATATATAAATCTTTTTAGGCATCCCAGCAAAGGTAGAAAAATAAACAATATAAGACATGAGATGAACGATGCCATAGATAGAGAAAGTAAGAATTATAGAAAACAAATGGCATATGGTAACCCAATTTGATTAGACCAGTAATGTTTGTACTTTCTGACAATCCACAAGCAAGCAGAACAAACCAATCATCTTCGCTTATGTCACCTGTGGTGGGTCAAAAATATATATCCTTTAGGCATCCCAGCAAAGGTAGAAAAATAACAGATATTAATAGAAGACAATCAGTGATGCCATAAATTGAAAACGCAGAATTATAGAAACATAAGGCAGCCAGAGAAGCAATTTAGTAAGTTTGTTTGTTTTTGAAAAATACAGCTGCTTAATCATCTGCCAGCAAGAGAAGCAATCTAGTCATATTCAGTTGTCTAAAGCTGCTGCTGCTAATGATCTGTGAGCAAGGGAAGCAATCTAGTCATTTTCAGTTGTCTAAAGCTGTGGTGATAACAACATATCCACCCAGCCCAGACCAAAAATATATAATATGAGATTAAAAAAGATAGAAGACCCGAAACAAGATCTAAAGTGAGGAAAAAACACAGCAGATAATGTCCAAAGGTAAGATAATATAATGCAGAACAGAACAAATGAACCATATGCTGCAAACAACAGATAATAATCTGTAATTAAGGTAAGAAGATAAAAAGAGATGAGATAGACCAATCCAATTGCTACAAGGAGATGAACCAATGCCCCATCCTTCGACAGCCATAAAAACCCTAGAAACAAACAAATGTTAATTTAACTAAATAAAAGGTTATGGGAAATTGCAACGAATCGCCAAGTTAATAAAAAGAATAGCACATAGGCACTAGGGACTTGCAGAAGGAGATGATCACTATTCATTACTTTCCATAACAAGCCAAAGTCAAAAAGGTAACCACAAACAAGATGACAACAAACCAGGGAAGATAAACATCCCAGCAAATCACGAGCTTAGTAGACCTGCCAGCAATAAGCAAGATTTGTATATTTTAATGATCACAAAACTGAAAGAACAAATATGCAAAAGAATTGCAATAAGACTTAAAAGAAAACCACAGATGGTCACCATGATGACTAGTCACCCAGCGAATCTACATACAGAAAACAATTATCTAGTTTCAACAACCTTAAATAAGAAAGTTGGTCATCATGGACGGGAAAACAAAGAAAAAGGGTTTTAGGACACCACAATGATACTAATCAGAACGCATACACCCAATCATGTGTTGCTCTTTCTGCAATGCACATACATAATAACAATACCATCATGCTCCTTCTGCATTTCTCCTGATGACAGGGACAGAGAAAAACAATAATGGCAACATAAAAAATCAAAAGATTTATAGAAGTAGGTGATGATTTGACAACCATGTTTGATTATCCAAATAAAGTATACATTTTTTTGTTTCAGGAGTCTAGAAAGAACATCGGCCATACCAAATGAAGAACAAAGAAAGCAGGTTTTAAGGAAAAAAATCACACTTTATGCGAAGAACTCCTTTGTGTTTTCTGCAAAACACATACATAGTACCTTCAACTCCACTCCTCCAAGTTCCTCATGATGATGGAGACACAGAAATATAACAAACTGACAAACATAAGAAATAAAGAAAAACCAGCAACAATGTTTACACACAGAACAGAATCTCATCATGCAAACATACACACAAGAGAATACAAAAAAGTCATGAACAAATAGTCATAAGGAATATGAGAAGTGATGACTATTCAAGAGCAAGCAGAACGATCAAATCGTCTTCAGTTGTGTCTAAGCCTGGGTCAGGTCAGTAATATATCATTTTATTAGGCATCCCAACTAAAAAAAGTAGCAACAAATGAATAGAGGACGTAATACCAACCATGCCACAAGATGAAAACCATAAGACGCAAATGCTCCAACCTATGATGAAAACCGCAAGAAGCAAACTGACGCCAACTTATGGAAATAACCGGATGATTGATCACCTGGTCATAGGTTCCCGATAACATATTCACATGCTTCCACAGTAAAAAGCCTAGCCTTTAGGCAAGTATCTTTCTAACTGAGATCTCTTATCCAACTTCGAGTACCTAATCTTTTGTTCACCTACAAAACCGCGCCCTACAACATATTGCTTTGCAACCAAAATTAGGTTATCATTGAAACCATAAGACGTGAATGCTCCGACCTATGAAGAAAGCTGCAAGAAGAAAACTAACACGATCTTACGAACATAACTGGATGTATAATCACCTGAGCATAGGTTCTGAAAACATACGTTGATGATTATACAATAAAAGCATAGCGTTCAGGCCAAAATGGATATCTTTCGAGCTGAGATCTCTTATCCAACTTGTAGTATGACTAGTATCTATATTTTTTTGGTCACCTACGAAACTATACCCTTCAACATATTGCTTTGCAACCAAAATTAGGTCACCGTCAAAGGCTAAAAGTTCAGAACATGGAATCATCTATCAAGTGAGAAATATTTGGCCAACATCCCCAACTGATTTCCCCTCTTGCGAACCAATAGATGCTGGATCCAACATAAAAAATGCTAAAATTCTCCTGCCTTAGAAACCTAGAAAGAAAGTTGGTCACACGTGAACGTAAAACAAAAAAGAGGGTCTAAGGAACCAAAATGATACCCATCAAAATGTATAGTTTAGTTCCTGTGTTGTTTCACAAAACACATAATAATAGTACCACCATACTCCTGTAAGCTTCTCATGAAGATAACGTAAAAAAGATTTATAATAATTACAGAAAAACCAATAGGTGGTGGTCTGACATGTTGGATAGCAAACTAACCTACACACAAAACACAATCTCGTCATGCAAGCATACAAGCAAGGAAATAAGAAATCAGAGAGGAAAAAACAGAGGGAAGGAATTAACGGATAGAGTTGGGTGATCCACAAACAAGCAGAATATTCCAATCATCTTCAATTACATCGAGCATATGCTGCGTCAGTATTATATCCTCAGACATCCCAACCAAAAGAGAGAATAACCAACATGTCATAATAAAAATCAACAAAACCAATGATGCCATAAAAATATGATAACATTTTTTTAACCAGTACAACTCCCTGGTAAAAAAGAACAGAAGAAACTACAGGTCATGATGCTCCTGTTAATCACTATCCATTACAAGCACAAGTAGAGGTGATATAATCACAAACAAAATGGCAACAAAGCAGAAAGGAGAAAGGTCCAAGCAAGACAAGTTAACTAGACCTGCCAGCAATAAGCAAACTTTAAATACTCAAATGATGATAAAAAGGAAGCACAAATATGCAAAACAATTTCAATAAGATTAAGAAAAACCAGAGATTGTCACCGATGCCTGGTCACCCAACAACCTAAGAACAAAATACAACTATCATGTTTAGCAAAATAAAAAGAAGGTTGGCCATCTTGGAATGAAGAATAAAGAAAAGAGGTTTTGGGATACCAAAATGATACTAGTCGAATGCAATGGACACCAAAAATGATCCTAATCGAATGCACAAGGCATAGGTCAAACCACCTATGCCTTGGTCAAATCATCTGTTGCTCCAACAAGTTTACCATGATAACCAAGAGACGGAAAACAAAAATGGTAACTTGAAAAATCATAAGATAAAGAGAAAAACCAGTAGGTAGTGATTCGACAACTATGTTTGATGCCACATTAACCTACAAAAAACAAATAGTTTCGTTATGCAAGCTTACACAAGAGAAAAGGAGATATCAGAGAAGCAAGAGAATATGAGGACTTAATAAATGGACAGCAAGACAATTCAATCATCTTCAATCACACCAAGTCTGTGGTCATGGGTCATTCAATAATATAACCTCTACAGCATCAAATCCGGGAAAGAAAATAAAATATAATATAAGAATTTAGTGAACAGGTGATACCCTAAACAGGAGTCTTGTTATAAAGAGCAGAACTCCTGGTAAAGGAATAACAAAAAGTGATATTATGCACTTCTTGATCACTTTCCATAATGCATAGCTCCAATCATCTGTTGCTCTTTCTGGAAAATAAATACATAGTACCATTACCTGCACAATCCTGCAAGTTCCTCATCTTGATAAAGAAAATACAAAAAAAAAATAAAGCTTTACGTAAAAGATAGTGATAGGAATTATAGAGAAACCATTAGGTGTTATTGGACGATTATGTTCAGTGCTACACTACCCTACACACAAAACATAATCTTATCATGCAAGGAAAAAAAAAGTCCATTAGAGTAAAAGCAAGACCATTGATGGGAAATGGCCGTCAATGCAACAGCCCAGAGCAAACAAAATGCATTACTTTTGTCTCAGGAGTGCAGGAAAAAGACATGCATATTAAATGAAGAACAAACGAAGTATGTTTTAGGACAAGAAGTAATGGTTTTAGGGCAAGAAGTAACACCAGCCATAGCATGTGGTTGTTGCTCTTTCTGCAAGACACAAACACAGTACCGTTAACTACACACTACTTCAAGTCCTTCAAGATGAAAAACAGAAAAACAATAAAAGCACAAAAAATGATCATATAAGACAAGAAAGACCATTAGGTGATGATTCGACAACATTGTTCGACGCCACACACCACACAAACCTACAGACAAAACATAATCTCATCATCCAAGCATACACAAGAGAGAAAATGAGAATTCAGAGAAACCACAAGATGAAAACCATAAGACGCAAATGCTCCAACCTATGAAGAAAATTGCAAGTAAGCTAGCACGATCTTACGAAAATAACTGGATGTATGATCACCTGGCCATAGGTTCTGAAAACATATTCTGATGATTACGCAATAAAACCATAGCCTTCAATCCAAAATGAATGTCTTTCCAACCCTAATCCTCCAACTATCAGTATCTAATTTCTGGTCACCTACAAAACCATACCCTAGACATACTGCTTTGCAACCAAAATTAGGTCATCATCAGAGACTAAAACTTCAGAACATGGAACCAATTATTAAGTAAGAAATATTTGGCCAACATACCCAATCGATTTCCCCCTCTTGCGAACCTTTAAACGACGAAGCTAGCATAAAAATTAGCCCAAAATTTAAAGTAGTGAAGGTAGAAGATACTAATTGAGACCCTTTGCTAAAAACTCCACGAATAGCTAACTAGGCAAAATTTCAGGCACCTAATCGCCTTATCAGAAGTACAAACAGATAGCCGCAATTTCATAGATTATCGCAATTCAATCATAGTGATGAATAACAAACACGAAGGTAGAAGTACAATACCCCACAATGATGATCATCCAGGAGCAATAAAGTGGTAGTTAGCTGCCAGAAAAAAGCAGATGGACAGCAACACAAACTGATAGCCTCTAAATCTACTACCAAGAAAAAGCCATTGCAGTTTACATGTACTCACAAAGAAGTGAAGAGATCCCCTATAACCAGAAAACACGATCTAGCATTGCATTGTCTAACCCACATATTAGAATACACATCTTTTTCTTGCACTAGTAACCTCAGGCATGCAAAGTAAGGGTGTTAAAAGAACAAACTCATGAAAAGGCAAGCATGATACAAGATCCACTACTTGCAAACGAGCCCGCTAAGTTCTAAAACAGGTAAGGGGTAAGCGTTCGAAATTCTCCAAACGCCGATCCACAACAAATCTGATCACGGCATACAAAGTAAAAATGTTAGAAAAACAAACTCATGAAAAGGCAAGCATGATACAAGATCCACAACTTCCAAACGAACCACACTAAGTTTTAAAACATGCAAGGGGTAATCATTTGAAATTGTGCAAACGCCAATCCACAGAAAATCTGGTCATGTAATTGCGTATCACCTAAGCCATCAAGCGTGTGAAATAAAATAGAATGAAATAAATAGGTCATGGTTTTGAAGCATTAACCTAATGCACCACCACAGGTGAGCCTGAGATAGAACAAAGACAACCCACCCTTCTTGCAAGCTTTTTTCGACATAGGTCAAGCCTAATACCCATGTATGCAACCACCCATGCACAAAAAGACCAGAACAAGTAAAGAGGCTCCAACAATGGTGATGATGGTGATGATCCTCAAACTGAAAACCACTTCCATTCAAAGCCCATTAGTGAAATAACTAACCCAACCTCATCACTGCAACCACAAGTGCACACCCAACTTAACTAAAAAAAATGGTTCGAAAATCAACCGATCAACAACTAGTGAGGAGGTCATTAGGGACCTAGTACAATCAAGCACCTCCCGTTATTCTATCTGGTTCTACAAGCAAGATATACCACCATGGCTGCTAATAATAAATGTGGTCAGGAATTCTGCTACACAGCAAACAACAAAAGAACTTGTAAACTAACAGTGCAAGGCTAGCAACCGATAGCAACTGTAGCATTAGGATCAACATTGGAAGATTTTCGGGTTAGCTAAACCTCCCATGACTGACATATCAATTAAAAAAAATTGTAACCCAACCATCTGAAACAAAAAGTTAGCAAGCATCAAGACATCGCATGGAGGCTTCCCGTAACCTAGCAACAATGAAAAGAACATCATCCTTCAACAACCATCATCATAAAATTCCAAAGAGTCTGAACTCGTAAAAAAAGTACCAGCAGCCTCACAGAAGCTGACTCCCCGCAAAATACGATCATCCGCCGGCAACCAAATGGCAAGACTTGCAAACATAAATGAGAATCATAGCCCAAAATTGAAGAAACCCACGTAAACAACTCAATTATCATACCAACAAACAATTTTCGTTTCCAACACACAAAAAATATAACAGAGATAAGTAGATTAAAAGAGATAGGTGTAACCAAGCCAATAGCTGGGAAATGCTGAAAATACGCCGACACTTTTCAGCATCTAACAGAACAAAAGAAAATACATATGAGGATGATGATGATGATGATGGAACACATTGAATAGGAGACGCACAGAAAGGGAATCCGGCCTCAATCAATTATGAAGCACCAGAATGTCATGATCAACCGCACATAGCTCTTCAAGCGAATGATTTTTATGATTTTCTAATAGAATTATAGCAAAAAAATTATAGCTTTTTACCCGTTAACATATAATCAGAATCCAGTCCTGATTTCGCTCGCATAAAAAACAATAACCTGATTGCTGTGCGCCTGTGCGGAGATAAGTTCTGTGAGCGTTAGACAATCTGAAACGACTTCAAGCACCTAACTGATGAATCTGCAACAGCATTAGTACGTTTCGCAATGGATATGGCAATAACTACCTATGCCAAAAGATGAAAGAAGAAAAACCTGAAACCCGATGTCATCATGACATCTCGATGATGATGCTTTCACAATTTCTCGCACCTAAAACTCAAAAAACCTGTTTCCATCACCTAAAAACAATGCGAAAAAAAGACTACAAGCGCTTATCATAGACGCGATAATAATTCGATTGACTTCTCGCACCTGTTAACAGAGACAACCAACCAAATCGTAACAGATGGCTTGCGAGACGATATCCCCAAATATGAAGAAACCATAAGATGAACCTAAATAGAACCTGAAACTCTGAAAGCCGATAAGCATATTACACAGATCTGGTTCAACAACCAGATCTAAAACCAAAGTACCGATCGATGACATAAGAAACTAAATCCAAAATCAAACTCATCGTTTAACGACTTTAAAAACAGCTTTTGGAATCCAAATCACCGAACGCAGAGGATACGAGAGCGAAACCCTGAAACAATGGCGGGCGGATGGAGATCTGCAACACCACCTCTGAAATCAAAACTATCGATGCAGATCTAAAGTCAGAATAGAATACAGAAGATACCAGAAGCCAACAGGAGGACAAATAGCTTTGATATCGAAATTATTCGTTGGAAATACGAGTATCAGTGGTGCATTATTAATTTATTATAGGCACATGGTGTCGGTTAACGCGTAGGTCAAACGCGGAAGAAGTCAATTACATAAGGCGGTTGTTTACTTGTTACATCTATTATTATAATATAATAATAATAATAATTTATTATAATAATAATAATAATAATAATAATTATTATTATTATTATTATTATTATTATAATTATTATTATTATTATTATTATTGCTATATTATTATTATTATTATTATTTTATGTGATATGATCGTTTAAGGGGTTGTTTGACAATTTTTAAATAATTAAGTGATTAACCATTAAGTGTTGAACCATTAAAAGATCTGAACCATTAACGATAAGTCTTATCCTTGTTAATATTTTCTTTAACGATATATTAGAAATTAAATACATAAATAATAATCTAAATAAACAACTTTACAGAAAATTACCAATTTAAACATTAACTTCCCTAATTTACCAAATGACTTAAGTGTGGTTGACCTCGCCCAGAGCGAGAAAATCACACGATTCATCGCCCCACGTGTCACAAAACCCCCGCCTAGAGCGAGAAAATCACACGATTCATCGCCCCACGTGTCACAAAACCCCCGCCTAGGTGTTTTTTTGTTCTGTGTTTTTAATATATATGGCGAGGACATGTTGCCCTAGGCGAGAAGGAAAGACCCACCTCTCGCTCGCTCCTTCCCTAGGGCGAGGAACACACA
>BJCO01427074.1:0-19537 GCA_018326465.1 Flaveria floridana | reverse complement strand
AGTAATATTTATTACATGTGATTCGAGTTACATAAGTGATACAAATAAACTGATAATAATTTGGCTAAGGCACGTATTTTATACGCTTCCCTTAAAACAGATTTCGGGTCACACACACAGGAAACCCGTCTGTCTCCCAGGGTACAATAGCCGTAGCAGATTGCACTGCCGAAGTTAACCACAACCTGAAAATGATACCTGTATACAAGCTTAACGAAGAGATATAAGAGTAGAATTTATCAACAAGATGCAAAGATCAAAACCGAAGCAGGAGCAGGAGCAAGCTTTGAAGCAAAATGTGCTGCTGTGCGTTTTTTTTGGTGTCTCTTGAGGCTGCAAATGTGCAGCTATTCATAGCACAACTCTGGCCACCACCCTAGAATTGTATATTCATGCAGGCCCATGTATGAGTCAGCCAGCACCCAACCTACTGCACTATGAGTCCCTACATGACTCATGCTGCACCCAACCTGCTGCACTATGAGTCCCTACATGACTCACGCTGCACTCAGCCAGTTTCTGGAAGCCACACTTTTTTTTAACCAGCTGTTTGACCCTGTCTCTTCCGAAGTACGTAGCTCATGTCAAAAACATAAAGGCGGCTCTCAAGCGGCTCGCCTTTAATACGCCACAAACGCCCATTCGCCCACGGGCACGGGCACGGGCTCGGGCTCGGACGACGAGGGCCATCCGAGCCTAGATAGATGTACTAGGAGGATACCTAAGTGTAGAAAATATTTGCTTATAAGGCACCTCATAGTTTACCATTCCACCAATGTGGGACAATCCAACTCATGGTTTATTACTTCACTTAAGTAAGACCATGCATCTCATGTTCCATCCCACCACCAATGTGGGACAATGGAACTTATGTTTTATCCCATCACTAATGTGGGATAATTCTTATAACTCTAAATTTTATATAACCATTGAGTTCTTCATTCACTTATAACTTTTATATAATATATATATATAAAATTTCTAACATATCTCTCAAATAAAATCTTTAGAATATTAAGTTAAAGACATAAATCTATACATTTATTTGTTTGGAAAATTGCAGTGATGCATATGGGAACTTTTGGATTAACTTTTGTATTATCTAATGTCCTAATTAAGGTTTTTAAAAAATAACGGTAAAAACTTGCTTGTTTGAAAAAAACCTTTTAGATGTGTCCGTTGATGTAATCCAACATTTGAACATTCAAAGTATGTTATTAATCAACATTCTTATAATTCTATTTTAAATCATCATTTATTAAATTTTTCTCTCATTTTATAAAAATATTTCACATCTCATTGTTCAACTTTATCACTATTTTATTTAAATATTTTTTTTATTTCTTTTGTAATATATTTTCTTTTTCTTCCACTCTAAATAAATATAAGGAATGAATAGTAACTTCTAAATATGGGTAAATTTAAGATGATGATAGCCAATAATGCACCCAATATGGGATTAAATTTACATGATATGTTGTATGTTTCCTTTATAATTCAGAAATGAGTGCAGAGATAGAAAAAACCGATGCGAAAACATTTACAGTTATAAGTAATGGGTTTTCAAAAACCGACACGAAAACTTTGCATAATAATTTCTAGTAATGGCCTTAGGGTGAGCATGATAAGTTCAGATGTTAACAACTATAGGTGGTTGGCCATGCTTCTAACCCGACTATAGGTGGTGACACATAACAAGACTGTTACTTGTAAATTTATTTAAGTTACGTGGCAATAAGTAGCGGTTGGAAGGTCTCGTCAAGTCGAATAACGTGGCAAACAACTATAGTTGGTTTTATCATGTTTCTAACCCAAATTTCATCGACAAAGGCTCTGATTTTCCCTATTAATGATTTTCCCCAAATTTTGCAATTTTCATTTCTTTCATTTTTTTGTGAAAAACATTAAAATCTTTGATTGTCTTAATGTACACATTTAATTATGGTTTTAATTTCAGTATTTAATTGTTAGTTTGCAATTGGCTAATTTGTCAAATAGAATTACATTATTAATAGTAAATAATTATTCAACTTTTATTTAGAAACACTCTCTATTATTCTTTTTGCTTCCCCTCTACATTAGTCCATATTACTCACTACTCACTAGTGTTAATTTTGTTACATGGTCTCACAACCATGGATTCACCGTAGAATGTCAAGTTATGATTCAAGGTGGTTTGCATCCAAGGTTAGCGTCACAAATGGTAAATCAAATGCTTAGTATTCCCAAACAGAAAACACGTTTACACCCAAGTAACAAAAAAAAACAATCAATAATCAAAAGAATGAGATCGAACAAGCAAAATATGAAAAATAGTGATTAACATGAGAGCTTGAAATAGATGACATCGAGGGTCTTAACCCCTAAATGATATCTAGTATATGATTGATTGATTGATGAAGACTTTCAATTCATTATTATGTACAAAGGTACACTTAGCAACAACCCAAGAGACATAATCCATTCTAGTTGCTTTCAGCCCAACTTTAAAGCCCATGTGTATCTCACAACCCACTCACTTGATCACAAACCAAACATGCAACAAAATATAAAACATTTAATTGTAACCTAATATAGATTATCCAGTCAGAAATCACGATTGCATTAGTTTCGGAAAAAGTACCAACAGTTATAGTGAACATTTTAATATACGGATATTTTTAAAAAGTTCTCTTGTACCCATGATAGCTTCTCCACATCCAAAATTTGAACACAAAATTCCATAAGAAACCATTTGTTTATTGAAAGTCAATTCTTACGACAAAAATTAAGTACTTGAAAAGTTCACACGTATACGTATAATACCACTAAGGTCATCATGTGAAAAATCACCACAATGAAAGAGCTGCAAAGGTAGAAGACCACACCCATGAAAAGAATGAAGAAATGCACACAAAATACATGTCATCAAAACATTAATTTTAAACGTAACTAGTTGTATACATCATCACGCGTTGCGCTACTCTAGTTTGGTTTGCGTTGCTTTGTGTTTGTTGCTTGTTTATAGAACGATTAATATTAGAAGTCATACATATGTACTTCTACCCTTAATTAAAAATATAACCTCTTGCCTTGTGTTTGAAGCTAATGCAATTAAACATCCTCATAAACGTAGTTTGGGGGCGTGAAACTATACCACCATAGTATTTTTCTTTCGTCACTAGTATTCTTTTCCTTGTTCTGTTCATAATTAAGATGCATTTATCAAAAATAAGCCATATTGTGATGTATCGAGAATGGGTTATTTGTCTTACACCAGCAGGTAACTTATTCTTGAGTAAAATTATAAATGGCTTAAGTACGTACCTCTTTACCATATGAGGTATATGCTTTCACATATTTACAACTTTATCAGAAAAGTAAAACTAAAAACAAAAACCACATCGGGTCACTGTTACCTAAACTTATAAACTGGTAGTTTAAATGTTTGAATGATTTATCAGATAAGATAGTAAAATCAAAACATTAATATTATGTATTATAATGAAACTAATGAGAGAAATATGACTATGCTATTGTATTACAATACTAGGTTATGAACCCGTGTAGGTACATGGATACGAGTCAAACAAATTTTAAATTAACAAACATTTATAATAAACAGATAGTATTATATTATATAAATTTCATTTACAACTACATATTAATAATACTTTTACACTTAATAGATTTATAGCTATAAATGCAAATTACAAATCTCTAAAAACTTCTTTATAGATTTACGAGTTTGTGTTCATACATATCGAAATAGGTATACACATACCCTATTATGTCTATAAAGCAAACAAATAAATATGTTAGCATAAAATTATAAAATATACCTATTCATTAAACGTATAAGGGATTAGGTTTTTTATTTTAAGAATAATGGAATAATATAAGTTGTTAGTTGTACTTACCAACGACATAATCAGCCGGTAGAGCATTGTCATGAATGACATCAAATTCAGTAAATGAGAGGCCAAGAGGTGATCCAAGAGGGGCATTACATTTCATGACAATGGTATCAAAGTCAAAAAAGAGTTTGTGCACATAATTTGTTAAACGGTAAGCTGACAGATTATTATCACCTACGATAAATTTTTTAATTATAAAGCATGCTTTTTCCAAAAATAATTTTTCAAACTTGATTACATAGGTATTAGAAATAATTGCTTGAATCTTTGTACCCTGAAAAAGGATAATAATTGTATCAAATAGTTAAGAAAGATAAAAGTACTACAAAATAAAATATTAATTATAAGAAAGTGTAAAGTAACTCTTCATCCATAAGGACCAACTCCATTGAATATGTAGCATTTTTGATCTTAAAAGAAGGTAGATTCCAGAGCTTGATTATACGAACCTTGATTGCTTCTTTTACCTTTGAAGCATCTAGTTGGCTGAGCAAAATGATTTCAACATTCTTCAAAACCCAAGAGTTCACTTTACTTGAAATAGAGTTAATAGAAACAATCATTTTCTTTGAATGCATGATGAATAATCTTAAAAATGATTAAAGTGTTTTTGTAAAGTATGATTGAATCATCATACCACATTATACAATATAGAGTGTTGTGAGTAAACTTCAAATCCATAAAATCAGGGATTTAAATTTAAATAGGAAGATATTTTTAAATTTTCAAAATCAAAGGAAATTTTTTAAATTGTATTTGTTATCCTTAGAAAATCAACTGAGATAAAAACTAAAATTCCTAAAAACAGAGAATTAATTTTTGATTTTTATTTAGTTAAGTAAAGGCATGAGGTTAAATATTTTAAAAAATAAACGTAAATAAAGCATGATTTGATTTTAATTTAATATAAAATAACGGGGTTATAAAAAATTAAAAATAAATTATCAGGTTTTCATCACCTCCTCTACGGCTTTGGCAGCACCTTTCTCCTTCTATGTTATTTTCATACAAACAAATAACACAATAAATCAGTTCAGAAATCTTCCGGAATTTTAGAAGCAACTAAAAAGGATAATTAAAAATCAATTTAAAGAAACCACAATTCAGCACCTTAATTTTGTAACAACAACTGAGATAAAAACTAAAATTGCTAAAAGCAGGGAAATAATTTTTTATTTTTATTTAGTTAAGTAAAGGCATGAGGTTAAATATTTAAAAATAAAAGTAAATAAAGCATGATTTGATTTTAATTTGATAATATAAAATAATGGGGTTATAAAAATTTGAAAATAAATTATCCGGTTTTCATCACCTATTCTACGGCTTTAGCAGCACCTGTTTTAGGTAGACTTTCAACCCGAGTGACATGTTTCAATTTTAGCTAGATTTCCTGAATCGACCATTTGAGATAAAACAAAATCCAAATTGACCCATTCATAAGTAAATGGGTCAAAATGAAACTGTAATGTATAGAGAATTTTCCTACACAAACAAGTTTACAGATAGTTGCAACACCTATTTATGGTAATATTAACAGCTCTTCTCTCGGCTTCAAATGCTAGAAGATCAGACATAATTTCAGCAGTTGCGCCACCTAGTTTCTACTCATAAATTAATGTTAGAACCAAAATTTTGGAAAGCACTTGCAGATTCCAAAATAATCAGAAAATGCTTACCTGGCAAAACCGGTAGAAGTCCTCAAGATATGCCTTGTAAAGAGTATTTCTCATTATCTCAATGTTCATATCATCCAAATCCTGCAGATAATACCAATTGTTTCTAAAAAATAAGACAACTGAAAAACCAAGCAATTCTATTTGCAGTCAAATAATTAAAAACTTATTTACCTCTGATGTGATGCACTCAGAGAAGTATGGAGCAAGTGGTGCATCCACAAGCACAAGTCTATAAAGCTCGCGCATATTATGAGCTCTTGCAAGTGTGGCAATACTGAAGGAACAAAAAGAAAAATAATACCATATCAGCATTTGCAGCATAAGTCGGAAGATGTTTTGAAAAAAAAAATTGTCTGTCAAACATTCCCAATGGGTGGCATTTCTCTAACAATTCCTGAACATATCTCTCATGCAAGGTTCCAGTAACAATCAGGACAACATTATCAATCAAGTGACCATATCTGCGAGAGAAACATAAAACTTAGCCCCAGGTAAATTTAAATTAGTAAATTTCCTTTCGTCTTGATGCTATTCATTAGCCTGTTGGCCTTAAACTACAATCAAGAAGCTTAATATAAACTTAAAAGACTATTAGGCCCAATAAGCATGCATAAAATGATTGAGAACAAAGATTAAAATTCAAGAATACTTGTAAAATACAAATGGCAGCAAATGCACTTCTTCAGGAAAAAGAAAAAGAATCAACAAGATATTGTGGTTAAGAGAATGTTCAGCTTCAGAAGAATAAGAAAATCTACATACATTATATACCCTAAGAAGGTTGAAAGGGGCTCGGTAGCTTGGCATAACATGTGCTTATACTCATCAACTAACTTAAGGGTGCATTTCTCTACAATTGTAGTGGTATGCAATGGTGAAGTCTCTGCAAAAAATACGACAAACATGATCAGCAAAGACAATTTTGTGACCTCCCATCCTAAAATGATGCAAGATGAAAAATCTAGACATTTTACTAAAATAACATCACCTAAACTTTATAAAAGTAACATGTTCTACATCTTCATACAACGAGTCATATTTCAGAGAAGTATAAATATATAAAAGCTAATGATTACTTGAAGAAACTACAGTGGGCAAGTAAATAATAAAACTCGCAAGTAAATAACTTTTATAGAAGAATCGAAAATAATAGATCGATGTGAAAAATCATTATATCAATCCATGAATCATGATGTGTGTATGAAATGGTGATTAATCAAACCAATTTAAACTATCTTTATCAAGTAATTGCATAATTTCTATGAAGCGTTGTGTTTTGAAGGTTTGCTTCGATCATACTTTGAATACAAATAGATGTTATAATTCTCTTGACCATTCCCTTAACCGTCACCACTTGTTTGATGTAACACCTAAAAGACGACGGAATCAAGCAAATGCAACTTCTTTTCCAATAAAAAGAAAATCAAGCATTTCATCAAACAATTGGCGTGCATTCCATGCTTACAATCATCAAAATTCAATATCAAGCATTTCATCAAACAATTGGCGTGCATTCCATGCTTCCAATTATGAAAATTCAATAAAAAAATTAAACACATAAGAAGAAATACAAATACACTTGAGCATCAACACTTTTATGTTGCAACAAACGATTAGCAACCAAGGAAAAATACACAATCAATTAAATTGAAATCAAAGTTCAGCCACATCGACGAAGATAATGAAAAAGAAATTAGTAGATATCGATTCAATTAGAGATTTGTGGTTTAGGAAGAAGAATGAAAGATTAGGAGAAGAATACCTTTATATATCGATTTGGTAACAACGAAGATGAAAGATGGTGTTTTGGATCTAGTTTTTTTCGTAAGAAAGAAGAAACCTGGATACATCGAGATCGATTGCAAGACTGTGAGATGATGATTTAGGGTTTGAATCGGAGTTTTCGTCGATTGTAGCAGCCATCGATTGCTTGTGGGTGAGATGATGATTTATGGTTTCATGCTTATGTGAAGAATACGTTTTGTGAGGACCCATATAAGTTCCGGGTCATAATAGGTCCGCGTGTGCATCTTTGATGAAACGTAACCGGAGGAATGTAAGCAATGGACACGTGGAAATAGGTTGCTATTCACATGCCATGTGGAACAAAAAAGAAGAAAATAATGACACTTGTAAAAATAATAGGGATGACTTATGTAAACATAACACATAATCAAAAAAAGGTTTGTTTTATTATAATAGATAGATGAAACAAAAATGTGTAATTATTTTAGTAGAAATCACCTCACTTTCTTCTCAAAGCCTTCTAATCACAGCTAAAGTTAACTATCCTCTTCAATTCCACCCTAACAACAAAACATAGAAATTAAACCTCCATAAATCAACAGGATTTTACCATCTGAATGAAGTAATTTGCTGACAAAATACCCAACCTTATGCCAATAATTCAAGAGATTCGTTATTTATACTTTTGTTTACATAACTAAAATCGACTCATTTAGGTAAATCGGTGAAAATAACAACCTCTATACATGATCACATGATCATACCTGCTCTGTGGTAAGTGATGTAACTCTAGATTTTATTCATATCCGCATGCTAGAATAAAAAAATTTCGATGGGAAGTTGACCCACATGAACTCGACCCAAATCACTCGTAAATACTAATTTCTCAGAAAGTAAATACCAAGAAGTTAAAATGGGATTAACCAATTTCAAAATACACCCCAAATAGATCATAACTAAACATGTCAAAATTACTACTGTTTGCTTATAGATTAAATAGGTTTATCTAGTACCTGGTGTAAGTTTCCAGCCTCGGATTTTTTACCGCACATAAGCAGTCAGGAAGAATATTGACAAGATCCTAGGTACTTTAAACACCCGAGAACAATTACGACAAAACCTACGTGTAAAGCAAATTAGGTGAAAGGCGTGGCTCAATCAGGCATCGTTGAGGTCATGCAACCGTTGCTTGCTTTTTTTTAATTAGCAGAAAATGAAGATCATCTTCAATCAATATAATGAATTAGAGGGACAAAATGCAGATCTCAATCGCTTATAAAAGAAGCCAACAATGATTACAGGAGAGAAACGTGCCTTAAAATCAGTATTACACGTAACAAAATCAACAAAACCTTGTCACACATGATCATACCATTTTCATTCTCTTTTAAAATTAACATACAAGATAATTTGAATGGACACACTCTAAAGTTTACTCTCCTACCTACAAAAATATTTATGTTTTAGAGTTTTTTAACGAGTACAGGCAATTGATGCTTTTCGTCACATTCAACCTTTGATTGAAAATCTACTCTATTTTACCATCAAATATCTTCAATGTGATGGTGCTCCTGAGTTGACTTGTGGTGATATGGCTCGTTATCTTTCTAAGTCTGGCATAACCTATCAGATTTCTTGTCCTTATACACCTCAACAAAAAAGGGTGTCTGAGCGTAAGAATCGTCATCTTTCCGAGGTTGAGCTTGCCTAACTCTTCATGCTCATTTACCAAAACCTTTTTGGTATGATGCTTATGCTACTGTAGCATATCTTATTAACCGGTTTTGCTACACTGGTTCTTCATCATTCCATACCTTACGAGGTGCTTTTTGGCTCTCCCCCTGATTATTCTATTCTATGTGTGTTTGGGTGTTTGTGTTATCCGTTTCTTGGGGATACTCGTTCGGATAAACTTTCACCCAAATCTACACCTTGCATTTTTGCTGGTTATGCTCCTAACCATCATGGATATTTTTGTTATGATCCTTCTACTGGCCGTTCTATCATTTCTCGTCATGTTCTTTTTCATGAATCTGTATTTGATATTCCCGGTTCATCTCCTACATCTGTTTCCTCTGTTTCTCCTTCTCTGTCTAATTTTCTCATTCCTCCTCCATCATCTCCTTCTTCTTCCTCCACCTCCGTTTCCCCTCCTACTTCTTCTTCATCTTCTTCTTCCTCTTCCGTTTCTCCTCCTATTCCCCCTCCTCCTCCTCCATCTCATCCTATGGTCACTCGTTCTCGTGATCACACTCGCCAGCCTAGACAGTTCCCTGATCATGTTCTCTTTCATACTAGTACTTCACCCACTACTGATCTTTCTCCTTTACCCACTACTGAGCCTTCTACTTTTTCTTAGGCCCAGCATCATTCTATTTGGTGGGATTCCATGCGCACTGAAATTAATGCATTGCATTCTAATCAAACATGGACTTTGGTTCCTCCTCCTCCCTCAACTAACGTTATTGGTTGTAAGTGGGTTTATTGGATTAAGCATAATCCTGATGGCTCTGTTAGTCGCTACAAAGCCCGGCTAGTTTCCAAGGGCTTTCATCAGACGGAAGGGATTGATTTCATTGAGACTTTTACCCTTGTGGTTAAGCCTACCACTATTCGTATTGTTTTGTTTGTTGCCTTTTCCTGTGGTTGGACTATACGTCAGGTTGATGTCAACAATGCCTTTCTTCATGGTGACTTATCCGAGACTGTTTATATGACTCAACCATCTGGCTTTACTGACTCATCTCGACCCCATCATGTTTGTCTTCTTCAGAAGGCTCTTTATGGTCTGAAGCAGGCCCCTCGTGCTTGGTTTTCCAAGCTTTCTTCAGCTCTTATTCCCAACGGATTCTCTCAGTGCATCTCTGATTCTTCTTTGTTTGTTTATCAGCGTGGTGATGACACATGTTATGTTTTGGTATATGTTGATGATATTATTATCACTGGGAGTTCTTTAGTGTTTGTTGCTGCCCTGATTGCCAGTCTCCACTCTCAGCTTGCTCTTAAAGGTTTAGGCACCTTGTCCTATTTCTTGGGTATTTAGGCTACATTCACTGATCAGTGCTTACACTTGTCTCAGCAACACTACTTATTGGATTTGTTATAGTGCACTGGTTTGTCTCAGTGTCGTCCACTGGCTACTCCACTTGCTTCTAGCAAGCAACTTTCTTGCCATTCTAGACAACCTCTGCCTGATCTGACACTTTATCGAAGTACTGTTGGTGCCTTACAGTATATGGTTCTAACTAGACCGGAGATTGCCTATGCAGGTAGTAAGGCGTCTCACTTCTTACAGGTTCCAACTGATCGTCATTGGGCTGCTGTTAAACGCATTTTACATTATCTGCGGGGTACAGTTTCTCATGGGTTGACTATTTATCGCTCTACTTGCTATGATATTCATGCCTATTAATGCAGACTAGGCTGGTTGTCCTAATGACAGGTGTTCGACCACTGGTTTTTATGTGTTTCTTGGACCCAATCTCATTAGTTGGAGTTCCGAGAAACAACACACAGTTGCTCGATCAAGTACCGAGGCCGAGTATCGTGCTCTTGTACACATAGCTGCTGAGGTTCGTTGGCTTACATCTTTGTTACGTGAACTGTGTATTTCCTCATCTCATCCGCCTTATCTTTGGTGTGATAACATCGGTGCTACATATCTTGCTGTCAACCCAGTATTTCATCAACGCACCAAAACATATTGAGATTGACCTGCATTTTATACGTGACATGGTCTTATCTCAAACTCTCTATGTTAAGTACGTTCATACTGAGTCTCAACTGGAGGATGTGCTAACTAAAGGGTTGTCTCTGTCTTGCTTTGAGACTTTAAGGTCCAAGCTTCACGTGGCTACTGCCCGTTTTGCTTGAGGAGGCATATTAGAGCAATTATGCACATGTGATATAGATATTATATACATGTCTCTCTAGTGGTTATAGTAGTTGTAAGTTGTTACAAGTTAGTTAGTAGAAAGTTAGTTAAGAGATGCTTCTAGAATCTTCTATTTCTTCCTATAAATACTTGTACTTACTTCTTAATCAATAATGAAAACAACATCCATAGATTTCTTCACCTTTTCACTCATATAATGGGATCATTAGAAGAGGCATGTGAAAAACATGACATCGAGACTAACAAAGTTTCTATGTGAAACTGCGCAAAATCTGATACGTGTGATTGAGATCGAGAGAAAAATTTGAGTGTGTTTGAGAAAAGGAGCTGTGTGCGAGTCTGTATGAATCCAAGGAGACAAAAACATGTATGGCTTGATTTAGTAAGAGAAGTAAAAAACATACCTATGTAGTGAAGACAAGGAGAAAGCAACTGAGCTATCAGCCTGTGTGAAAGAAATCAGTATTTCATAACCTGTGTGGTGAGATAAAAAAAACTAAAAAAAGCCTATGTGAGATTTTAAAAGGAACTTGTTTGATAAGTTTAGATAAAAAGGAAGTAGTGATTTGTATCTGTGCGATACAACTAAAAAAAATGGTGGCTATTTTATGGGCACAAAAAATGAAGAAAAAATGGAATTGTGTTTGAGGCGCGCGGTGTAGAAAAACAAAAAAGCCAAAATTGTAACAAAAGGAAATTATAACAAACGATGATAGAGGGCTCACCAAAATATGAAGCCTATGTGTGCAAGAGTAACTAGAGGCAAATGTTAAAAGGTTTGGAAAATATAACAACCAATGCATATATATACTAATGTTTGTTGAGATAATTTCAATTTGGTTACTAGAAAGCTAGTCCTCTATATTTGTTGAGATATGGAAAGGATGAAGTTACTTAAAACAAGTATAATGTGTGCTGAAGACTTTGGCTATTGATTTTATGTATAAATAGATACACTGCTTCTACTAATCAGCATTAGCAGTCTGTGTGACGATGACACTAGATTGACATATAGCAACAAGTGTGTGACGACAAGGGCCTAAGGCAATGGCAATATGGGCTTATGGCGAAGATTTGCCGTCGTCATAGCTCGAATTTCTTGTAGTGGTAATTAAAACGTTTTACAGACCAGAACACTTGGATAAAATATGTGAATAGGTTAAATGCTTCCTCCTATCGTATATCTACACACCATCTGTATCAAAGTGCATTATACGTTTGTTAAAAATCATTTTCAAAATTAGTAATACTAATAAAACTTTTAAATTTATGATCATGACTCGTTTTATAAAATGACAGATTATATAAAAGTTATTTAAAGTTATGAAATACATTACAAAAATTCATACCATCAAACTCCTACTCACGTAACATTTAACGCTTACTAATTTATTATTGACGAAACTCAAACTCTTCATCATAAGAGAGTTTCATCATTTATAACTACAAATAACTTAACTACTGAACCAAACCCGCAACCTAAACTTTAATTAAATTAGCTCGGAGTAAAGTAAACTCATTTACACTTATACTCGCAATAAACTAAAATTTTTATTTGTCTACATCCTTAAACCTCATAAGTTCGTGTAATGTTTTTTATATTTTTATTGGAAATCAACTTTTATACATCGTCATGATTATTTAATCCATCACAATTCTTTTCATTGCACTTATTATGTTTATTATTAAATTTTGCAAAGCATTAAACATATGTCTAAATGATCAAATGTTTTTTTTTCATGTAAATATAACTTTCTAAGATTAACCACGATGATCTTTCTAAACAAAAATGACTTCTATTCTGCCTTTTTTATAAATTACATATTTGATTGTATGTATTTAATCATATTTAACTTTTTTACATTATTTTTCAATTTATTTATCTTTCTTGTAAACGATCATTACTCTTTCTTTTACTTTTATCATTGATTGGAACTTGTTTTTTTGTGAAATATTTAAGCATATTTTTTTCAACTTAGTAACTTTTGGTTTTTAATATCTTCTAATTAATTATAACATATCAATATTGAATTATATAATTTCTCATCTGATTATTATCAATAAAAAACAATTTCCTCATATTATATTTTTTTCATGATGTCAACATTAGTTGTAAGTTGTTTTCAAAATAAAACACTTATAGTTTATGAAAATTTAGTTACATACATTAATATGTTCATTTTAGCTTTTAAATTTATAGTGATTTGAAAAGAGAAAAGTATTGAATTTATTGATCTAATTATATTAAAAGGTGAATAATTATTTCGTTTTCATCACCTATAAAAAAAGCCTCTTATTGAACACTTACAAGTTTTTAAATTTGTTTGAACCCAAAGTAAACAAACGGTTAAGTTATATTACGAGATGATCCAGAAACTAAAAGACACAATTAAAGATTATAACATCTATCATTTCTTAATATATATTAATTACCAGCTAGTTGCGCGTTGTATTTAATTTCATATATTAAAGGTTTTTATAAAAAAATGTAACATGTGGCCTTTTTCTATTTTTCTTAAATTTGATCATTAATCTTGTTACCACACAATAATTCGATATTCCATGATATATGTTTCATGTATGTTTCTGCATATTACCGATGCTAGATTTAGTTACATCATGTTATGAATATCTTTTTGCTACACCATCAGATCCTCTACTCTAACATGAATTATATTATATTATCTACATCTTTTTAATTTAACATTTTATCTCATATTCAACCCATGTTATACATATATTACTAAAGTAGTTGTTGTAATATAACTGTATTTCTTTTATTTGTAATTTTGTTGAATTTTTTATAAATTTTATCTGCATGTGGATTGACATGGATTTAATTATAAATTAAACTAGTCTTTTCCCCGCGCTATGTGACGGCAGTTTGGTCGTTTTTTTCTACGTTATACGACGTGGCTTTAGTCGTTATTAGTTTTGTTTATCGAAAACCGTAAAAGTGAATACCGATACTGGTTCGGTAATATTAATACCGCCAATGATAATGTCCGCTCATAAACGGTTCGGTCCGTCATAATAACGAAACGGTATATAACTACGCGCGCTATAACGTACAATTACAAAATATACTCGATTTTAAATTCAACTATGTTTTGAAAAAAGAATTTTTATTGGAGCGTTGATAAAAAAATAAAGACAACCATGTATTCCGTTTTTTAACTAAAATTTAACCAACAAAAGATATTACAAAAAGCGAAATTGTCAGAACATGGGTTTAAATGTTTCTTATATATGATAAAAGAGGTAAAAATGAAAATTAAAAAATATACTAAAACTATTAAACTTTAGTGTAAAAAAATTAAAAAAAAGTTCTGTGGTAAAATTAGAGGATCAAAATATCATTTCACAAAAAAAACACTTGTCCCTAAAGTAATAATGCTGCAGTGGACCTGGATTTATAAATAATATTTTATCTTATTTAATTTAGTTTCTTTTTTAATTTTTATAGATTTGTGGAGCGGTTATTAATGAATTACTCTTAAAAATTTTGTGCTAGTGGGCCTTTAATGGACATACAGTCACACATAACTTAACGTGCTCGATCCCAAGTCCCATCTACTTATAAAACTAGTCACAACCACTTATATAACCTAGTAATAAAGATGTATTTTATTTATTTATTTTAACGTGATAAGTTCAAGACTAACTTGTATCATATGAAATAAATATAATTTCATTTTAAAATAAACTTTCAAAAGTAGACACACATGCATGTTTGTGCTGTCAAAGATGCATACGCCTACACACGTATATGCATATACATGTATATGTACATATATGTTGTATGGAGTATATACACATATATTGTATATATATGCACATGCATGAGTTTTTTGAGTGATGAGTATTTATCCGCATTTATAATTCATATACATAAATTTCTAGTACACATCCATAAAGATAAAAACACAATGTAAATGGCCATGGGTAATGCGTGAATAGAACTCATTACAGATGTAAATAGGTTAGACACACCCTCGTATTAGTATGTACACACCATTTGTATTGAAGTGCATAGCATGTTTTAAAAACATAATTTTTTAAAGTTAGTAACACTATACTCAGGGAATAAAACTTGTAAATTTATCATCATAACTTCTTTTTTTAATGATACAGTACATAAAATTTATAAATTAAAAAAAAAGATTTAAAAAAATTAATAGGTTTGATTTTTCTCCATCTCTCTTTTTTATGGGTAATACATTTATATTTTTAATTGTAACCATGTTGTACGTCACGTTACAAAACACGTCATGTGATACGTTATAAAAAAACTAAAGAAGTTAATGAATAATTAAATTGTGACTGTTATTACAAACAAAATAAAAAAATTAGGATTAATACTGGTCAAATTGTTAATTAGAATTAATATTAACCAATAATTTATATTAATTATCACATGAAACCGCCAATCTCCTACTTACATAACATTCAACATATCGCGCTTATCAACCTCATTAGAAAAAACTCAAACCCTCACCTCAAGAGAGGTTCACTATCATAACTACAAATAGCAAAAGACTTTACTATTAAACCAAACCCGCACCCCTAATCTCTATCTTAACCGAGCTCGAACTAAACCAAACTGAATTACACCTTAATTATTTTCCATTAGTCAGATCCAGTTTAATTAATCACCAGATCTATTTGACCTTCTCTCCCCTTAGTTGTTCCCAACATAAGTATGCAAGTTGAAATAATAAAACAAACAAAAACATAACCACTAGTCTACACCCTTATCTTCAACCCAATATTATTATTGCCAGCCTACATATTCCTCTTATCACCACAAAGCCAACTCATTCCAACACATTATTCCCACCACATTCACCCACCCCCACATATATAACAACTAACTACACACCACTATTACACTAACATTGCACCACCAATTAACAACACACCAATTAACACCACAATGGGTTCTCATTTCATCCTCCTAACCCTAACTCTAACCCTAACCCTCACACTCCTCCTCCCATCATCATTCTCCCAATCCCCCACCGCCCCGGCCCCCGGTCCGGCCGGTCCGATCAACATAACCGCGATCCTGGTCACGGGCGGGCAATTCACCTCCTTCCTACGCCTTCTCAACCAAACCCGAGTCCTCGACCAGCTCCCGAACCAGCTCAACAACTCGAACCAAGGCATGACGCTCTTCGCCCCGACCGATAACGCCTTCTTAAACCTCCCCTCGGGCACGCTCAACGGGCTCTCGGAGGAGAAGAAAGTGAAACTTGTGTTGTATCATGTTCTACCCAAATATTACAGCATGGAGGACCTTGTGACTGTCAGCAACCCCGTCCCGACCCAAGCGGGAGGGGAGCACGGGAGCCTCGGCTTGAACTTTAGCGGTCGGGCGAACCAGGTTAACGTGTCGACCGGAGTCGTGGAGACTCAGATTAATAATGCATTAAGGAGGGAGTTCCCGTTCGCGGTGTATGTGGTGGATAAGGTGTTGTTGCCTTTGGAGTTTAGCGAGGCCCCTGCGCCTGAAGGGGCCTCGGCTCCGCCCGAGGGGGGGAAGCCGGCTAAGGCGCCGAGCTCCCCCGCCTCGGACGGTGACGGAAGCGGAGCTTCACCGTCTGAGAATGGTGGTGTAAGGAGTGTAGGTATGGGTGTGGGTTTAGGAGGTATTGCGATGTTTTTCATGGCGTTTTTATGAGGTGCATGGTGTTTTCATGGTTTTGAAGCATTTTTTTTATCCATATTGATTCATGTTATTTATTTTGTTTTGTAATGGAATTGTGTTTTGTAACTTGTTTACATAAATACACTTGATACTGTGGTTAATAAAGTTTTAAATCTATGTAATAAGAGACTCCGTGTAATGTGACGGCCGGCTGAAAATTTTTAATGCGGTATTTTTTTTCTGTTACTTTATCAATCTTCTTGTGATATATTGTATTGTACGTGTATTAGTTGGTTTTTTCTATTCGTAACATCAGGGCAGTTTATGTCACCAGCATTACATATCTCAATTAAACGATAAAAGACACACGAATAAAAAAATACAAGTCATAAGCATATTAATTTAAAAATAAAAATCTGAACACACAAATAAAAAGTTTTTGATGTTTAGAGTGAAATCAAAAGGTTTGTGTGTTAGTTAAAGTGGTGTTTGAAGGTTTTAAAGATAGATTTTAATGCAAGTTGTAAAGGGAAAAGTCAAAGAGTGATGCTTTGCATGACGTTTTTATAAGGTGCATGATGTAATTTTGAAGATTTTTATTCATATTTTATTTGTTAATTATTTTGTTCTGGAATTGTTTTGTATTTTGTCTACAAAAGTACCCTTAGATGCTGTTAATAAAATTTTATGTTTATATAAATTTATAATTGTCATCAGCTTCTCAACCTGTTATAAGCTTTTTAGTTAATCTTTTGCTCGGAAATGTTTCTCGTTCTTCTATTCAGTTGTTTTTTTATGACACTACTGAGAACGAGGTTGATCATAATTTCTTCTAATGTAGTTTTAATTCTTGATAGCTATATGGAATTGACTTGTATTTTGGAGTGGTCTTTTTGCATTCATCGCGGGCTAACATATCTGATCTTATGCTTTTGCTCGATTGTAAGTCAGAACCCTAACGACGTTCTAGGCATAGGCATACCTTAGTGAACTCGGTGATTTTGTTAATTTGAAAATTAAGCAAATAATACGTTGGTCTTTAGAAAAGATGATCATAGAGGGCTCTATCATGATCGTACAAATAAAAATTCCAAATCAAGTAGTTAATTATCTCAAACTGTATTAAAGTCCACTGATTTGTACACACGTTAAAAAAGGAATTCAATGCAACTTAACGAATGTGATTTAATAACAACCACACAATTTATATAACATATTGATTCCAGTTAGATGACAGGCCAAATGGTCCCTGAAGTCAATCGTCGACTACAACAATAACAAACCCACAAATTATAAATATAAAGTTTAATTTAAAGATACGTATATATAATATTTTATGTCCACCACAATATTTTGTGTACTTTTATAGAAAATAGTTGCATGAGTATTGTAAAATGTGGTTTTTAAAGGAAGTATAGGAATGGAATCTAGTCACAGATTTAAGTGCGTGTTGATAATTGATTAAATGTTTCGATTTTAGTTAGTATGAAGTTAGGTTGGTGTATAGTGGTTAAAAGATGAATCTTACGATCAAAAGATTGTGAGTTCTAACTCTATAAAAAATGTTAAAAAAAAGTTAGTATGTACGTAAATATTTATGGAAAGTTAAGCAAGAAATGTGAAAAATAGCGATCGCATACATTGGTTTTTCTTGTAAATTTTTGACGAAACCATAAAGCTAAAGGTTTCAAGAACAAATATGAAATTGTTATGATTATTCGTAATAGATATCGTGTATGAAAAAATCGATACTCCAAAATGTCTAGATAAATACTTTAGATATGGGTTGAAAATATTGAATAGAATAATTGAACAATTTCATATGTTTAACTAGAATTTTCCCGCTCATTGTGCGGGGACTTACACTATGATCCTAAATATCAACACACCATGCCAAACACGTTGCTACGGTTATCGTTACAATTGTTGTTATTCCAATGTAAAACCCACAGGCATATAGAAATGTAAAAACATACCGCTACGACTTTCACTTCACCATAAAACACTTAACGCGTACTGCATTGTAAGAGTGACATAATCTTTTTGTTGATCCAAAAAAAACACACAAAACAAACCACCAAATATAAAACAAAAGTTACATAATTAAACTCTAACAAACCCAACTCAATCTTATATTATCATGTTTTCAGCAATATGTGTTTTAGCCGGAAAAAAGAAACAAAACAAAGCAAATAAAAAACAAAAAATAAGAATAGGAACAATAAAGTTGTTTGCTAGATTCAAATCCTAGTTCGTTAAGTTGCAGCACATCCTTCTTACCACTAGACCAAATGGCTCTTTGGTTAACAATATCTGAAACAATGGTGCGTTGCCACAAAGCTGGTACTATTGAAGTGGCCATGTTGACAAACCAACTAATGACACGTGGACCAATCAGTGTCGGTTATAGTATCCGGCATAACCTTCTAATATTTACACATATATAATATTTTTACGAGCTTTGCGCATGGGAAAAAGTTTAAAAAATAATACGGTCAAAGATCTTTAAAATTTTATTTTTATATTTATAAAAATCTAAGTGTTTTAGAAAGCTTTTATTTTATCAAAAAGAAAAATAGTCAATGTCAAGTATCGTGACTATTAGCCTTCAACAAATTTTAGTGCCCTTAAATTATTATAATAATAAAGATAAGGGCTTGAAAACAAATTCCAA